>QYTT01078721.1:3448-17251 GCA_006980735.1 Dasypogon diadema | reverse complement strand
CATGAATTTTCACTGACTTTACTGGGCTAAATTGGGAATATACAGTAGTGTATAGGTATTCATTACTTCATCAATAAAGTAATGAACACATTTTTTACTGGGAAACTGTCAAAGATAAGCGCGATCCCAGTACGGACCCATCCATAAATATGGCATTGAATAATTTCATTGAAGAATAACTGAAGTCGTTGGTATGGTACTGTTGGTATAGATTAATATTTTCAGCACCTGAGGATTCAGGTTCTGAGGATTTTCGGCCACTTTGAGAATGGCTTTGATTTTCACTTGGGAGATGCTAGTAGCAGGTAGTAAGGAGTAGTTATATTTAATACCCAGATCTTCGCAGAGAATACCGATCCTACATAGACCGCTGATATTCATTCGTTCGTTAGTTCGTTTGAAATCGTTCATCACTATTTATAATACGTTATCTTCGATAATTGGGCAAAGGAAACAATTCAAAACCTAAGATTGTTGAAATCTTCTACATTAATTCCTTTCAATTTTTAAATTGTTTTGTAAAATTCTCGAATAACTTCTTTTCTTTTCTCTATTTTCAGTTTTGCTTGTCAACACTTATCAATGCTGAACCGGAACCAATTGATGATGGCAAGTACAGACCTAGTAAAAGTAGTAAAAAATACGCTGACGGAAAATACGTACCGACGAACGAAGGTATTCCATCAGTCACTTTAGATAGTGTCGCATGGATATACATTGTAGCGTTGATTTCTAACAGTACTGACAAGAAAAGTTGTTATAACAAACCATCAGTGCTGGTGTTATTGGAATAACCAGCTAAGAAATTATATACTGAAATATCTTTGATCTATTTTTAACTAATTAATTATATTTTCAGTAGAGCGTAGTAGTGCCGTATTTTGTTACTAATTTATCTTAATATTTCTGCAAATGCCCAGCAGGTAGTTAATTTAGTTCCTTTTCAAAACACACATATCAAAGCAAACATTTCCATATGCCTATACACGAATTTATTGAAAGAAAACCAGATTCAAAAATCGAGCACATTTAAAAAAAAAACGCATTCCTTGAGGTTTTATTTTTGAAATTTAATGTTTCTTACTAGCCATTTGGCCGCAAGCATTTCCATAACATATCTTTATAAATTGGCAGTAATTTATTTTTATTTTGTCGTGAACAAAAATCACCCCAAACAAGACATAGTGTTTGTTTTTTGTTCCGCGATTAGCTGTGTATTTTGCACTGATTTTTATTTGCATATCATAAATTTATAAATTTCAAATTATTCATAGCGCCACCGCCTACAAATTCATTAAAAAGCAATTAGCATTACAAAAAGTTCATTAGTTCAATATCACGGAAGTAGGCGGCAATAGTTTGTGATTTTGTGATATTTCGGAAATAGGAAATGTAAAAAAAATGAATTCAAATGTAATTAAAGAACAATTATGGCTGAATTTGATGAGTTGAGCTTTGATTGACTGGAGAAAATCATTTGATACTTATTCCTCTTCCGGTTTAGAGGAAAACAGACAGATACATATCTAAAAGAGAAGATGCAGGTGATATAAATTTACTATATCTACGATAAAATTCAGTGCTACCCTCTTTTCGTCAAGAAGCAGCAACAAAACACTAAAAATTACAATTAATATTTTCAAGTTGCTTCATTTTCGTTTTTTATTTTATATTCAAATTCACGTCATTTTATCATGACCGAAACCAGCAGTGTGTGAAATTTTTATGTGATTTATGTGCATTTCTTAAACATTAACATCTGGAGTTATTCAGAAATTTTAACGTTTTAAATAATTCCACTAAAATTCACCGTTTAATGCATTTTTTAAACAGCGTTAAATATTACAAAAATATCTTCAAAAACAGTTTAAAATTATTCACCCACTTTCAATCATATTCAAGATGTTTCCTTCAAATCAGAAGATCTTTAGATAAAATTCAGAGATTGTGCCAATTAATTAATTATTCCCACTAAAAATCTCAATTCCTTATAGTTTAATTTTGGCTTTACTTTGTTTTGATGGAGTGAATTGAAGATCCATAGCACGAACCTCATTTCACGTAGGGACTAAATAGAAATATGCGTTCTGAAATAATAAAAGTAATTGCACAATGGACCGAAACAGTGTCGCAATAAAAAAGACGAGTGTGGCTAAATTAGGCAATACGTTTTTTACTTTAGTGCTGCAATGAAGATTAAAATCACACCTAATATAATACAGATGTCTCAGTCAGTTCTTTCATAAATAACCTAGAAGATCTTTGATCCTGGACCCTTTCAAGCTAGACGAAGCTCAATTAGTCTCAAAGGATCTTTAAGAAATCAACTCTTTGATTCAATCATTGTGGTATAATAAACCTATCTTAATTTCCATTCATGAGATCAGTGCTTTTATCCTCCATGTCATTTAACTATCTCCATATAGTAGCTAGTCACATCAAAAATTAGTTCCGAACATTTAAAATCCTGTTCGACCTGTTTTTAAACCAAATCATCAGCGTTCCCCACAATGACCTTGAACATTGTATGTATACGGAAGCTATACAATCTTCTTCAGTTTTTAAACTACTGCTTAAATACTATAAAAAACCGGTCGAAAAAAAAATGACATTATACCGTAACTAGTCAAATCAGGAGCTTATTTTATACCAACGTAAGATTATTCTGTTCGCTTACGTCTTAAAACGAAAGCAGAACCTACGGCAGCCTATAACCCCTTCCGTATTTCACTTAGCAGATTAAAGAACTGTTTGGGTCCAGCGTGGCTCTTCTGGCCACTTTTTGAGCCAAAGGAGTAACGTTTTATATATTTCCTTGGTTCTGTGCAGCCCATTGTGCACTTGATGTATCTTCTCATGTGATTTGTTTAGGAAGGAGGAAAAATCTAGTTGATGGACTAAATATCGTACTTCCAACTCGGACTACCGACTAAAACCACTATCTTCGGCCTCCGAGGACTCCAGCCTGAAGCCGTTTGTCATATTATTTTGGACTGGATCTCTTTTTTTGGCTGTTCGCCGGAGCAAATCTCGTGGCTTTTCACTCTCCAAAATGAGCCCTATTACACTGTCTGGTAAAAACTGGCCTAGCTTCGACTCCAATGCGTCTCTTATATCTTATATATATAAAGGCAACTCTTGCTGAAGACTTCATCACCCGAATTGTCAATGAGTGAACTAAAAGGTAAAAATCGCCCCATTGATCGACTCAAATTTTGAGCGGACTCAAAATATTGCCACTGCTTGAGTTCGCTCAAAAGTAGGCCCGCTTAAATTTGAGGCCGGTCAACGTTTGAGTTTGGTTGAATTTGAATTGATCCAAAATATGAATCACCATTATTAGGGTGCGTTCAAGTTTTGAATTCGCTCTGCTTTGATTTCGCTCAAGTTTAAACGTAAAGATTATGGAGCTGTTTCAAACCTTGGTCGAATTCAAACTGATCCCGCTTAGTATTGGTGGTAAATCTAAAATTTGCGGCAATGGTTGTTATTTCTGTATAGAAGTACAATTCAGGTAAACCACTTATCTTTATTTCCTGTGCCTGGAGTTCGAAGTAACTTTCATCAAACTTTAAATAAATTGGTCAAATTCGCACAGCTGCTAAAATTCTTCCGATATAATTTTGCTTGGAACAAAATTGATAAAACTGCTACCACATTTTTCTACAAATTCTACAATATAAGTGTAAAGATGCTTAGAGGATTTTATTATTAAAAAGATTTGATAATTCTTCTGTCTATTGACTACTTTATACCTACAAATTATTGTCAATCCATAGCAATTTAACATCAGGTTTTACTACTTGATGTTAGAAAACTCCCCAACAATGAAACCTATTCCAGTATTTGAAGTATTGGACGCAATTTCTCAAGGAATCGAAATAATTTTAATGGATAAGTACATTAAATTGATTGTCCTTGTTAATTATTTAATGCCAAATAACAGTCTCGGATTTTAGGTTTGTTCCTAAATTCTTTTAATTCGCACACTAAGAGACTAATCATTAACACGTTTTTTCGCAATTTCCTTCAAATTTGAAAGCACGTTTTCACTGAATCTCTTTTGACGATAGCCCAAATTATCTGAATATTTCAGTAACAGTAGTATCACCGATTCATTCCACCCAGTACACGTTAATCACCTTTTCTGATATGTAAAAAGTTTTATTATTTCTTGTAAATATGTATGAAACTGTAAATTGCAATTATTTTTTCCCAATGTTACCTTTGGTTCCTACCCCAATATTCCAATGGAGTCTGAAAGACAAGCCACCTATCCCCTTCAAAACCACTGACAAATGACAACAAAACCCCGACCTTGACCTATTAATAAACAACTTAGGGCCGTAATCTCTGAGATGTAATGTGATTGAATTTTTCCTCAATCACCAACGATGTTATCGGTGCATCTCTCTGATCTAATGCCCAAGAATCGTTAATATTATTTCTTTTTTTTAAAGGTAAAACGGAATGTTAAAATTGTGTAAATAATATAAGAAGGGAGATATGAGCTGGTTGTAAGCTTTTATTATCCATATAGCGAGTACATTCACACCTCATGAAGTAAATTGGTCTATGAAATTTAGTTTATACAAAATCTTTGATAACGTAAGATCATGTTTTTGTTTTATATAATCTCTGAGTGTTCTCAGCATACAGAAAACTAATAGCAGGCTTAATAGTGATCCTTTAGGAACTCCGTCAGTATGAGACTTTCAAAATTTACTCTTTTGTTTTTATACTCCCTCTAATGAAGCGGATTTTTGCAGCAAACATGATCTATTTCCTATGATTCCGATGAGTTTGATTCAAAACTAAACAAAAATAAAATATTAAAGTCAAGAGATAAATATCCTTTGAAATTCATGGGGTGTAAATGTTCTCCGTTCATGTTGACCGTTTAGAGTACGTTGACGTGCTAAACGTTACATTACCACAAATAAAACAGATTTATTTAATTTTTTGTAGTAATTTTCAGCTTCTTTAGTCTAAGCACTTTATTCTCCACCTTTTTATTGACTTTTTAAATTTTATTTTATGAATACTAATGGCGTCTTGTATCCACTTTTAGTAAACAGAAGAAGTTTCCTCAATTTTATTTCCAAATCTATTTTACTAGTCGCCAGTAGTTTACTTTGAAAATACGCTTTTACTAACCATTAACAAATGGCTCATCTTAAAAAAAAAAAAATTCATAACTACTTTTAGTAACATATTTGGAAAATTTGCTTTATTGCTTGTAACTTGTCACGCTTTTCTGTATTTGTTTTTCACTTCAATTTCTATCAAAACCAACATAAAATTGAACAATTTTTAATCGTCGTATTTTAATTAACCACAGGTCGATACGTACCCATGAACTGGCCCTACATGCATGTCCATGACAATCGTGAATTAGGACGCTATGTGCATGTTCATATCCCATATGATGGCGGTTATGGACCATATTCTGGTGACATTAACAAATACCGCTATCAATTCGATCCCAGGGGAGACTACAGGTAAGTTGTAAATAAATAAATCCATCCATTTACTCCTAGGTAATGTCTGCTCTACAAAATATCTCTTGGGAATTGACGTAAGCTCCTTCATCTTTATTCATGAAAAAAAAGAATGAACAGATCTTTCCTACCGATAACTTATATGTATATATCCGATCTTGTAATCTATACCTTCTGAATCTGGCTACTGAATCTGACAAAACAACTCAATTAATTAATTTTTCAATAATTATTCATAACTTCTTAATTTTCCGGTTAAGGCGCGTGTGGCTAAGCCTTTGCTTATCTTCAAATCAGATCTCATCATTCAGTCTTTCAATCGCTTTCAATTAACGATACTGTGTCAACCGGTGATTAATCAATCAGAAAGGCCCCCAGACATTCTTTTCACTCGGCATTTTCAGGTGTGCCAAGGTATTTCATTTTTATCCACGACAACGTTGTATTTTCTTCTCTTTCCAAATATCTCATGATTTAGTACCACTGAAAGATGTCACCATAAATAGGCTTTAGTGAATTCCATCGATACATTTGTTGTCCACATTTAAATCAGATCATCTTCACCAAGGAGGCAAAAATAGCCGTGGTCTTGAGAGTGGAGGTGTGCACTGGAATTTGCTAATTTTATTGTTTTGTAGGTTATTTATGATTTAGTGGAAGTCGAGTTAAAGGTCAGCACTGACTCTTTTTCGCAATGTAGTCATTTTTTGTGTAGGATGATACTGTATCGCAATGCTGGAGATTTTTTTTGCTTGCTGCGATCACTTTGGAGGATAATCGTGTACAGTAAATTTTTCAATCTTTCATAAATCTTTTGTGGATTCATCGTGTACCAGAATGCATGATAACTCTTTATTTATAGGCGGATATTGTATGTGATGCAAGAATTATTTAATCAGAAATTTTATGGGTTAAACTGCTTTAGATCTTTTTTTCTCATTATCAGACTGTCTTGCATCCTCCTAGCCTTCAGTAGATATTTATCCGCTCCCTTTAGCACGAAAAAAATGAAAAACTGAGCAAACTAATGAAGATCCGCAAAGTGAGTTTCGAAATTATTAAGTCAAACAGATTGAAGATGCATTCGTTCTACCTCAAAGAAAGTCTTACAATCGTGTGCTCCTTGAGCCTTTTTGAGCTGTATAAATTCTGCGATCAGTTAGTAATTTATTATACAAAATTTTAAGAAGATCTTTCGGCGTCAAAATAAAAATTCTGTTCGAACAAAATATTGACTTAGGCGTGATATTAACCAAGTTCTAGAAAATCCTGCTGAATTCAAAATTTTTAAAGAAAAGTAAGTAAGAATTTTAACAGACCTACTATCAATGTCACTGCCCTATGGACATAGTTGAGGGTGACACGTGTCGGGCCTATCTGGAAGAGGATACGATAGCGGAGGGCATTCTCTGCCACTATGAATGTAAAAAACACCTCGATATGGAGTTTATTTCTCCAAACAATATTTCTAGCTTTGGGCCAACAGAGTTAGGCTACACGAAAAACCTCAATCTTGGATGGGCCTTCTAAAAGTGCTTGAACATAAAAGATCCTCAGTGGTCGACGTGACTGAGAGCTGTATCCACAACTCTTATGTAAAAAAAACCGATCGTGGTTTTTAATAAAAATATATATAAATGTACGTCCAGAATAACGCATTTAGTGCATTCTCCCAAAACCTGTTTAGCGATGTTAACTGAGTCTTGAGAAAACGACAGCCGATCTTAAGCTAGGCAAACACCTACCAACGTATGTGAAGAAATATACATTTTAACCTTTGAGAAGCAACATTTATTTTTTTTTCTTACCTCTGGAACAACGTTCCTGACAAGTTCCCGTAAATAACAGAATAACGACTCATCCTGGCCGCCTAGAGAACCGCCCTCCAGAGGTTCCTATTTCCGCCCGTCAAGAATCTGCAACGTCCTGAGATCCCTTTTCATCAAACAACCATTGAAAATGAGATCTTTTTCATTTTTTGGAACCCTGGAATCATTGTAGCCGTCTAGTACAGTTCAAGGTTCATTGTTTTTCTATACCACTGTAAATAGAACATAAGACCCTTCTGTCAAAGACTTCAAGTTCTTTCATATTATCCTCTAACAAAATCCAGGGTTGAAAGCCAAACGCCACTACAGGACTACAAAATTTTCTCGGCAATCACTTCCTTCTGATGGATATTATAAACTGACAAGGTAGAATTATAACTATCGAACTGCAAAGCTTTTGGTAGTACAAATGAAATATTCACGACAAGACTACGATATATGACCGTAAAGTTAGCCAGTTCCGAAAATTGTAAAAAGGGTATCAAAACTATTCTAGTCATGTCGTTTTTCTCAAAAACTTCTTCAATTTTGGTTTCAGTACTTAACACAATACTGATTACTTATAATTAAATACCTATTGCTTACTATTAAATTTAATCGCTTAATTTCACAACATTACATTGCTAATTTTTCTAATTACAGCAAGAAAACTTCAAATAGCTTTCAACATCTATCGGTGTCTGTACACAAAATTTTTCCATTTACATACCATTCAAATCTATAAAATATCATCGTGAAACTCAACTAATATCACAATTTTTTGTATCGTTTCAGTTTATACACAGTAAGTAACTTTGGTGGTTCTGATTCAGATCCCTTCAACACCAACCAATATGACATTCCAAAACCCGATGTATTACTTGAGTACGGTTTTCCCGATCATACTCCCAAAAAAGAAAAACGTTCCATTGCAACAAATGATCTGAAAAATACCATCCTGTCCAAAATTTTGCTTGCTCATAAGAACAATGGAAAACAACAATCCAAAAATCTTCTTGATTCGCAGACCACAACCACAACGACTCCGAAGCCAAGAATTCGTTACGATGACGAAGGAAAATGGAGAATTATCCGTCAAGAAGAAGATAAGAACCCCAAAAAATACGACTACCTGTATAACTTTAATTACCTATTCGAAAAACATTATTATTAACCTTAAATTATATTCTTCAGATACTTGACGGAGAATGGCATCTATGCTGAGGAACAGGGCAAAACAGTAAATCACAACCAGGAAGCAACTGGAACCAGTGGCAAGGGGTACTATCATTACACAGGCGATGATGGAGAGCTGTATAGAGTTGATTACACAGCTGGTGAACAAGGTTTCCTGCCAATGGCCGAACATATTCCATCACAATTGAGAAAAGCCCTAGAGTTCCTGGCTGCCAAGGATAAAGCTGAACAAGAAGCTCAACGACTAGGTTAATTATTCCTACGCCCATTTCATCATCTCATCTCTTCACCCACATTTGTTGCATCCGCCATCATCCCATTCATTTTCACCTGAAAACCAAACCTCATAAAATGTCTTCTCAGTATTCAAGTTAAGGTCGCTGTAGTTTAGTTTTGGCACATAGATTGCGTCATCGAATCGAATTGTGGACTCTCGCGATGTATTTATAAAATTTTGCGTAATTTTACAACTGTAATGTCGATATAGGAATAAAACAAATTATTTTGTTGAAATTGTTCTGTGTTTTATTTCATTTTGTAAATTATGGTCCCCTGTACGTCGCTGTATTGTATCTTCTTAAAGCTTTATGCATGAGCAATGTTAAATCACAAACGCATCGGTGGATTATTGTTCAAGAGGTCCCGAGTTGAAGGTTATGGACGTACTCGTTGATAGCTTCCTGGGTACACCTTCCTTACATAGCTAAGAATCTTACTTAATCTTTTCTGCCTCCTTAAGATTGAGATGCTTCCTGTAGAAGAGGATTGATAAAGTGTGAGCGCATAGGAATCCTTTCAGGACGCCCTACATTCCAATCTCCCTCATTCCGTTGCACAGTTGTTCACTAATTGTGCGGTCATTGACTCTTCTCATGCCCTATGAGGAATATAAAGATGTGTTTTCACCCTCCATGAGAGACGTGGATTGCGATCATCTATCAGGAAATGGACTCCGTACATGCTTGACCACAAAACAATTTTTACGGATCTCGAAGATCAGCGCAGAGCTCAATGGGTTTTTTTGAAGGACAACTTTCTGTGTTTGCTTACCGAGAATGGCTGCAAAACCTGTCTGGAGTCTTTGATAGTGATTTAACTAATCTAATATAAAACGCTATCGGTTTTGCCTGCATTCAGTTGGAACTAGAACAGAATATATTATGTATCTGAGGGTTAATAGGGACAAACAAAAAAACAATAAGCTGCAAGCCACGCTATCAGGAATAGGCGAAGAGTGCCTGCATGTAGAGCTTAACTCAACAAGTATACGGGCGTTGGTGTTTATCCTCAATATTTTACCTTTAAAAATCGGCTTCAAAAAGGTAGCAGCGTCCATTAAAATGCAATGACGAGTGGTTGCAGGTGGGCTTGCTTTTACCCCACGAGGTGTTGCGAGACACACTTCCTACTTCTGACACAGGCGCAGGAGGTTTCGTTTATCTCAAAGTCTGAGGTGAAGATTTAACCGACGGAGGATTGGAACTTTTTTCCGTAATCCCCTTCTGGACACATTTAACCTTACGGATGGATCAAAAACTGAGGATGGCGTCGTAGCTGGCTTCCCTGCGGATCTTCCGAACTTTCATCCTCAGGGACTGAAAATTGCAATCTGCGCAGACACCCAGAGGGCTAACAAAGCTCCTATGAAATCTTTCATTACCTGGAAATTGGTTAGGAACTGCAAATATGTTCTACGTACGATCTATTCCTAGATACTTATTCTGCGGGTGTCAGGCCATTGGCATCTACAATAAAGAGAAGGCGAATGAGCTGGCACGGAATAGGGCAGCTTCCAATTTTATCTGCCCTCTCTCATGGGGATGACCTCTAAATATTTACTTGCGCATATCGCGGACTGAGCAAACAACAAATGCCGTTAATTGTGGGACATGACTACGGTGACCATTCATACTTCATTTTAAAGGACAGTACTTTATTTCAAACTATTATCCTTTAGATTTATTTTTTTCTTTAAAACTCTATTTTGTCCTTTATTTTTCTCGTCCATGAAGTTTTATTCATTTAATCTAGTACGTTTATTATTTATTGAATATTTTGGAATAGATAGCAGCACTGCGCTATTAGCAGCAAACATAAAAGCAGAAACCAATACCAGCTGCACTTTTAGTGGACAGATATCAATATCCCAGCGGGAAGTTTGGTCAGACCTTCCCTAGGAAGGTGCTTGAAAGCTAGTAAACTTAATGGCAAAAAAGGCAAATAAGTGCAAAAAGCACGAGAGTTGATCTCAGAGAAGTTTGGAGGAAGATGAACATCAATCCATTTATAGAAAAAGCATGGATTCCTTCCAAGTTGATCTCAGGTAAGCTTGCTGGAAGGTGTACATTAATCATGATTAACTGCAGTTAGTTCTAGTTTTTGTGATAAAGTTAGGGACTTCCCCGATTTGCATTGCTTTAGGGGTTTTCTCAACTGTTTTCATTTCTCCCATGTTTCTCGTGAAATGAAAGTGCCTTCTAATAAAGTGGTAACACATACAAAATTTCGGCCTCTTGGCTCAATCTGTTCTTGAGTTATCGTGAAGAACGGATGGACGGACCGACGTGCTTATATAGATTTGTTTTGATATTCTGAGCATACGAATATAATTATTTTTGCACTAATGGTTCTTTGCATTACAAATGTTGATACAAAACTAGGGAATATAAGTACAAAAGTGCGATAAAGCGAAAAGCTCAAGCAACCCTTCCATCAACATCTCCGGAGATCCATGATTCATCACTTCCAGGTCCTGTAGATGGGAGCACACTGCCTCCTCCAGTGGACATGCAATGGTGAAAAAGAAATGAATTGTCTTACGAAAGTGAATGGATTCTCAACTTCCATGAGATGCATTCCGCCTGCCTGATGGTATACTTCCATTTCCCGCTGGGATTACCTAAATTAATCGAAATGCACAGTAGGTACGAGATTCACGCAATGCGCAATAAAACTATCCGAAAGTTTTTTTCAAATGTAAACGAAATCAGTAAAAATTATTACTGGTTAACTTAAAATACAAAATAAACTATCTTTTTTCCCAAGAAGATCGATTCAAAAAAGATCGGATAATAAGAATCAATTCAAAAATTGATTTTTATTGGGTCGATTAATAAATTAAAAATATAATCGAAAAAATTGCCATCTCTAGATTATATGAATATGTCGTTGTGATATCGGCATTCAGGAAATGAGAGAACCTTCTAGAATTTAAAACAGCTCTATTGGTTTCATTGTACGAGAAGCATTTCATGCTGACTAAATTATGCATATTATAAACAATTATATATATATATTAAACAAATCACCTATGATCTTTTTAAAAGAGCGATTGGCAAACGTACATCTTTCCACGAAACACCAAAGGACATATGTAACTAAACTCTCGATCAAATGCTCCGTCGAACCTCAAAATATTGGGAAAAGATATCACCAGAACATGTATTTGAATGAATCTGACAAAACAAAAGACCTTTTCATAGGCAATAAGTGTTTAACTAAAATTATATTCGAAGAAATATCACTACGTTGTAGACAGGCATTCATACGATTAAAATAAATAAAAACGATAAACTCCACATCTCCTATACGAGTCTTTCACTGAATTTGGCGCCTAAAATTATGCAATCACTGTGCAAGTCAGTAAATTTTGTATCATCCAGACCAGAACACAGCATTAATTGAGAGGGGTGTGGAACGAAAGGTGTTTTCTTTATGGAAATGGAGCACATGTTCAATTGATTTTCATTATTAAAACAATGAATAGTTTGTTTAGGATTGTAAGTCTTAAAGAATTGTTTATTATATTCCAAAGCTTATGCCAAAAGGCGGTTTTTACTATTTATGTAAAAATGTAAAGGGGGGACTTAACACCTTTTATTGTACATAACACGAAATAAAAAGTCATATTTATTGTTCTATTAGAAAATATAAATAAATAAAATAAAAACAACAATCGCTTAGTTTTCTTTATAAGAAATTTTTAAAAGCTTCGGGGACAGAAGATACAATTACTCTAAAGAAAATGGCTACCATTCGTAAATTAAATTCAATTGAAGTTTAAAGTGTCACAAAAAGTTAAATAATTGAATTGAATTAAATTCACTTCGAAGAACCCTAATTTCATATACATATTTCCACATGAATAGAAAATTTCTTTCTAGGTGAAAAGAAAGTATTTCAATCACAGCAAGCCAACTTCATCATCGTCAATGCGCTGATCGATTTGACATGTCGGACCATCGGGTCCTTTTTCGTTCCTCTGCCAAGAGCCGTGTTAGCTGGTCCGCGTCGGAAAGCTTCTAGGTAATACCCTAACTTCGATATCTCCTGCTCCCCACTGCTTCCACAGAAAAAGAGATAACACTTCTCATGTGACCCTTCCCTTAACACCCACCTGTCTAATCTGAATCTTGATTACCCTGTTCTTCCACATGTTGTCCACCTATTTTGCCACCACTCTTGAGATCTTAAATTTTTATCCCGCGGTTTTGCAAGAGTTGTACGTATGTGTTTTGAAAATAAATACTACTAGATATTCCCTGTAGGTGAGAGCTTAACAAAGGCCACTTAAGTTTCCATGCAATGATCACTATTTTCTCTACCGATAAGTTGCTTAGTATCGTGTTAGCATTCCTGCTTATCTGAGCAAAAATAGTGTATATACCTGATATTACCTCTATTACGTTAGGGTCGAGCTTCAGTAGTCAAGTAAATTAAGTTTGAATCTTACTGTCTATTCGATCTGCGTACTTTTAGCTTTTAGCATAGGTCCAATTTTAATATATAACTAAGTTTTTCATTGTTTCTTCTTCTTTTAGTCACATGTTTAGAGAAACCGTTCTGGGTGAGGATTTTGAAAATTATTTCCTTACTTTCTTTCGGAAGGCAGGGATCCCTAAGAATGCAGACTTTCTTGATAAAATTGGTATGAAGTTTTTGTTGTAGTGGGTGACATGATTTATAATTTATTAAATATTTTATTATTTATATATTTAATTGGATGTCAATGGAAATGAGCTGAGAAGTATAAACAAAAAATTCCGAGCAAAATCCAATACTAGGGGAGTGGGAATTCTTCATAGGCCCCAGTCTAGAAACACCCATTCGAAAACTACTTGCACTAGACAAAGGCAAAATGAGTGACATTTCGGCTCACTTGCTCTGTAATTACGAGTCTTCTACGGATACCTTGGCTATACATTTCTTAAGTCCAATAATATAAGGAGACTTTTCAACTGCATGTAAAAAAGATCTTTATAACCAATCCTATCCTATTCTATTCCATCCGGTCGACC
>QYTT01078720.1:8988-20326 GCA_006980735.1 Dasypogon diadema | reverse complement strand
TTTTCTTCCATTTTCTTTCGGAGTAAATTGACTATTTTTTTCGTATCGCTTTCTCCACGACAGTCGTTTATTTCGATTGAGCGTACGACCTCATAAAAAGGATCCAATGGGATATTGCTAGGATCACAGTGTTAATTATGAGTCACTCACCTAGAAGCTCGGTATGCCTTTAAGTGCATATCGTCACAACTGCAAAGACTCGGATGTCGGATGAAAAGTAAACCCTCATTCATTTCCTCTGCAATTGATCGGGGTTGGTCAGGATAAGATACCGCGTCTACTCTTCAATAGTACTGAATACCTTTGGGGAAGAAAATCGGAGATTTCATTTACTTCCTGAACTGTACATATTTGCGGAGTACTATTGCAAGGATCCGAAGTTCTTACGAAGACAATCCTTTCTTACATTTCGTTTACTAAATTATTTAATTTTCAATTTCACAGCTGTCGTTCCAAAAATCAAAAGATTTATTTTCAACAGAAAGCATTCACTACGTTGAGAAAAAGAAGAAAAACAAATCGGATACATTTTATTATTTTTTATTTTCTCATTTTTTAAACTTGCTTCTTCATATTTTCATTTGAGTTTATAACACAGACAATCAATAAAATTTGATGTTTTTATTATTCTGGAAATTTCATTTATATAATTTTCTGTTAAATTTTCAACCTAATTTATTCTAAGTCTATTTTATTATTAAATTACAATTAATATTTTACCTTTTATGATTTATCGTTCTTTTTTTTAATTTTACTTTTATTCACTTTTATTTTACGATTTTTTTTCCACGATCAAAAAATCATATTTGCTACATGTGTTACGTGTGTTTTGTTTCTTTTTTTGTGTGTGTGTGTGTTTTTTTCCTGTCATTTTGTGAACATCGAATACAACTCGCATGTTCTTTATTTTAAACTATTGTTTTCTCATTATATGTAATTATTTTGTATTATTTTTTTCTCCTTCTCATTTTGCGAAATTCGTACAATTTTTGTATGGTTTTATAGTATTGCTAAATTATATCTAGTTTAAGTACATTTTTAACGTGTGTTTTTCACATCGTATTTCTTCCTGTTTCTTTCTTGTGCTAATGCGAAATTCTTCAATGTCTTGTTGTTTTTTTGTTGTTATTTTATTTATAGTTTTAATAAATAAGCTAAGTGTAATTAAATACAATTTACAATTAACATTTTAATTTATAAAAGATTTTGTACATTTACAAATGAGTTAGTTTCTTCTGCTTTGTTTTTTCTCTCTCTCTCTCTAATCATTTTATTATTTTTAAAAAAGAGACAATTTCCTGATTTTTCTGCCAGTAATATTTATATCTAAGCTGTTTCTTCTTTACTTATTTGTTTTCCTTTTATTTTCTGGACTATAAGTAATATGTAGAAAAATGCGAGTACTTTTTTCGTTTTATCCTTTTAATAAATTCTTTTTTATTGACTTTGTTGATATGATAGCTGAGGTTTTATCTTGAATTCCGGTAGTAACTTGAGAGAAATAATTTTAAATGTAAAATCAGAATTTTCTGGTAAATTTATTGTTTCATTTCACGAATTTAATAAGCTTTTGTTTTTACAACTTTTGCATAGTAGTGCAGAAATTGCTTAACAATTAGAAGCCTAATTTCAGTTCAAATGTTTGCTCAATATTGTTTTCATAAGTAAACAGTGGAATATTTTTCGATTGTGTAGAATTCACAGGATTATGATACCTTCTCTTCGTTTCTGGAATTCTATTAGTAATGTGAAAACGACTTTCTAGGTTTAAAATTAACAAACGTTTTTTTTGATTTCAATTTTATTACATATGCACATAAACACAAAACGACTTTGCTTCTAAACTTAATAAAAACCATATTTATATTGCAATTTGGAACAAAAATATTAGAGGTGCAAGTTACAAACAGTTTCTCTAACCAGACTTCTTTACCTTTTAGCTGATCAAACCAAGAAAAATATAAAATTTTAACTTGCTTACGAAGCTTTTAATGAGCAAAAAGAATACAAACACAGAATATAAATTAAGTCAGAAGTCTTATCAGGAAGAAAAATATTCGCGGTGAGAATGAAACACATTTTCCACAATATCCACAACAAATATTACGTTGCATGTCAATCTGTCTTTGAGATGGTTTGGCTAATACCTTTAGATAGTGGCAAGTACCAAAGCATATGCATTCACTGCCATCCCATGACTGGTAGTCTTCTAATGATGAATATGGGCAATGAATTAATTAATGAATTTAGAGAGTGCTTCGAATGTGAGAAAAAAAGTAATCAGTATATTTTCTCGAAGTAGTAGAAGTAATTTCCTTAGAGTATAGTTTCTGGGATTTCTGCATGAACCACTTGTGCACAAATTCTTTAACAGTGTCGTCGCTTGCAACATGTATGCGATGGAATGCTCCTTTCGGGGGTCCAAAGAGATGGAAACCGCATGGACTGGGGTCCTTATTTTATGGCGGATAGTTTGTGATAATAACATGTGGTCCAACAGTTGAAACTGATATACCAACATGTAAAGTCTTACAAATTACCTTGCCGTCTAATGAGGTTTTTCCACTATAACAACATAATAATCACTTGAAGATGAAGATGACTGTGATCTTTAATGGGTAAAACCTATTATTATTATTATTACCCTGCTAGATCATCGTTAGTTTCGGTTTGCTTTGCAATGGAAGCGGCGATATTTAATCAAGTTTAAAAGCTACAAAAATTATTTTCTTTATGAAATTGGTGAATTTAACCCTTAATTGATAATATACTGAAAAGACGTTCTTGGAAATAAGTGACTCTCAGGCACGCTTCAAGATGAATAACTTTTTAACACTAATTTTATTTTTTTTAAAAAAGATTCCATGTATCATTTTTTCAGTTTTATATTTTGTTGCAAGGGAAACAAGTTATTAGGGAAATGTCTATTGAGAAACGTGCCTAGGAAGCATATGTAACCAATTAAGGGTTAAATTTCTTTAAACAATTATTAATAATAGAGTTTCTCTTCTAGCCCAGAAGGCTAAAAATGTAAACAATGCTGTTTTGTAAAACATACAGTACAAAGTTTCTGATATTTTACAAAAGAGCATTTCAAAAATCTATTATAGTAGGTAAATGAATGTCTTAAAGATTCCATTTATACTTCAAACGCAACCATTTCAAAGATATCTACAACCAAATCAAAACTAAGCCAAATTAAATCAAATTAAAATCAAAACTAACTTTTTCAAAAATAGGAGCAATTAAATCAAAATCGGCGGTAACTTTTTCAAAAATTAGACAACCTTTTCCAATCCAAACAAATTTAAAATGTTTGTTATTAACATGTAAAACTTGGGTAGTTATTGAGGGTTATTTGGTTATATTTGGACTTGAAGTACCTAATTGTCAATATTTTGAAAAAGCTGAAACTGAATTTGAAATTTGTTGCTATTGTCTTTGAAAAAGGTAGTTATGATTTTGATTTGGTTGCTCCTGATTTGGGTGGTGGTAGTTTTGATTTGGTTGTAGATATCTTTGAAATGGTTGCATTTGAAGTGTAAATTGTTATATTTACCTGGCATAATGGATTTTTCCTTGAAGGCATTCTAGTCGTGGACATGTAACCAAGAGACTCATTAAATTTTTCTTTTATATAATAATAAGAAGTGATTGTACCCTCCATTTTTTAGTGACCGTTAAATGCAAATGGGAGGAATATTTCTATCCTTTTCATTTGCATTGCTTTGATTATGACTGATACTAGCTCAGAGCAACACGAACTACCCTTAACAGGAAGGGGAAGATATTTTATGAAAATGATGACAATTTTTCATAGAGTTTTCTAATTATGCAGCCCATTTGTTACAAGTCCACAATTTTAACCTATGAATAAAATATAACAATTTGTCGTATAGTGGAAATATTTTCTTTGGCTGTGGCTGAGTTCTGTAATTTTCGAGAAAGTGCTCTCTCATATTGTGATATAAAATTCTGTGGAATTACTGAATTCAATGTTACAAAGTGGGAAAACAGTTATGTAAGAATTACAGAACTCAGCCAAAGACTGTAAAATGTTCGAAAAGCATGAGTTCTTCCAGACTACTAAAGTTATACGAAGAAACTAGGAATTTTATAATTTTTTTATTTTTCTTTTTTTATTATTTTTTTAGGGTTCTTCATATTAACCAAATTCCACTTTGAACGATACCAAAACCTTCGAAACTACAAGCCATGCACAAGAAAAAGAGCACGAACAGTGCACTCTTTTTTATGAACGCTTGAAGATAGCAGTACATGGGCTGACGAAGTATATAAGCCCAATTTCGCCTATCTTAAAGCATTCATAAAAGAAGAGTTCAGTATTCTTGCTCTTCTTCTTGTGCATGGTTTGCAGTTTCGAAGGTTTTGACGATACAAAGGCCCGCCGCGAAAAGGCCATTCTAGAACTTAATATTCCCGGAAATGAGGAGGGTGGATGGTATACGGCAGATTATGAACTTTTCTGCTCCTGAAGGTGGACAGGAATCGGGTAGTAACCGGGATGATAACTGACTCAAAACTCATCTTCGAGAAACAGATTCAGTATAAGATTCGAAATTGAATACATGATAATTGCTCATGGGCTCGAGGCACTCCATATTGCGTACCTACGCGCGCTGGTAGCGGGGTTGGTTGAGATGTATTCTAACCTATGGGCGCAAGTTATTGAGTTAATTCTACTGACGAGGATTTTACTTTCGAACACATTGATGTGAGATTTCGTGAATATATCCTACCGCGTTATTCACTGTAGTGTAACTCAAGGTATAAAATAACTTACCTTTACATGTATTGACCCAGCATTCTTGAGTGGCTTCTCCCAATTTTTCTACTGCGATGATCCACTGATCACATTATCTTCAAATCTTATTTTTAACATCTTCTAATCAGTCACATTTAAATTCACATTTTGGGCTTTTACAAATTTAATGTCAACAAATTTTTGGTTTGTTTTCAAGGCCAGGCTGTAAGAAAAATAACACTGAGTTCCTTGTTATGGCATTGCATAATTTTGCTGGGTGGATCTATTAATATGTCAAGGGACTGTAAGATCGGTTTCAGAGGACTCGAGGATCGTGATTTCAAATTACAACGTTTTAATTTTTTGTAGCTGTGATTTGTAAAATAATCGAGACTGTCGAGATTTAACGTCTACTTACTGCTTTTGCTTTTTTGTTATTAATTTTACGACTGAATTTTGATTATAGCAAGCTTATTAGATTACTATGTAAAAACTACCAATACTCGTTAATAGGAAATTTTAATTATTCAGCACTATTGGGTTTTTATTACGTGGACCCCATGAATGCAATTTGGACATTTCAGATCATGGTTACTTGATGAATCTGTGAAATTCTAGACACTTTTGAGTTGTTCTTTACGTATATTCAAAGTGTTCTATTATGTTTATACTTTTACCTACTATCTTCACTACTGTTAAACTTTCATTTGAACTGAAATTGATGGCAACAATTGATTCACAAAAACAAATAACTGGAAATTACTTAAATACACAAGTAAAAATATTTTGTACATCAGTCTTAACAAATAGTTTTGTTCTTACTAAAATTAAAAAACAAACATTTTTCAAAATGCCAAATTTAGTTTTTTCTTTTCATTTTCTAAAATAATGAAACGGCCATTACCTCTCGAAAAACAAAATTCAACAATTCAATATTACTTAGGAAGTTAGTAGGAAGGAAACAGAAAAAAGAAACGTTTAAAGGCAGCACTTTTCCACTAAATTAATGAACAAGAAGTAATTAATAAAGAAAAAGAAAAAAAAGGAAAATTCTCAAACAACGAAACGACACCACCATCCACCAAAAACTCAAACATTCCTAAACAGTAATAGCAGAGAAATTAATAAAAACACCAAATTTTAAATGAAAATCATCAAATATAATTCATTTTAATTTACTTTTTTTTATAATAGAACTACATCGCATTACTTGGTACAGTAAACACAGTAACTATGATAATAATGGGGGAAGGAAATAAAAAATAGTAACCTACAGAAATGAAACATCCTTCAGTTACGAAAACAAGAAAAAAAACGGTCAGGAGCGAGGGGCGGGGGGTGGGGGGCAGGATTTTAAATTAATATTTACACAAGGGTCATCTTCCATTCAATTCAGGTGAAATTTCGAATTTTTTACATATTTGTCTCAACAAAATAAAATTAATACAACGAAAAACGTTTTATCTACAGTAAAAATAATACGAACTCACGTCCTTAAATAAAATTCTACTAATCGCCTATTTTGGAACATGCTGTTTACTTTTTCTCGAATTTTGTGAAATGCTTCGACGTCTTTTATCATTGGAATTCCTGGATTCTACGTGGTCTGGCACTGGCCCTACCAATGGCCGAGTGCTGTCTTGAAATTGCAAAGTTCTTTCTCTTTGTGTAGGTACTTCCATTTTTTTAAACACTGATTTATTTCACTTTTTTACATTATTTTCTTTGTTTTTTTATTCATATTTTCACTTTGGTATTAAATGCCTCTCGTGCTGGCAAGAAACAGAACAGGGGAGAGGTATCTATCAGCACAAGTGCCGGACCTCTCCTCCTAATGACGTTTCACTTGTGTCCTTTTTCAACTTGAAGTTGACTCTGTTCATCATTACAAAAGTACTTTTGGAATTTTTAACGTCTAAAATATTTACAGGAGCATAACCACTAAATCTAATCTTTAAAAGATTCTCGACATGACTCTGGACGATGGTGGCATCTGGTGGTGGTGGTAGCTGCCAACCCAGGACGGGTAGAGTCATGCGGCTTCTTTACTGGCAGCTGATGCGCTTGAATCATCGTCGGCAGTGAGACCACCAGCACTACCTGTGCTAGTTATCATTGGTAGTTGAGGTAAGTGTGGTAGGTGTCCGTGTTGTCCGGCCGGACCTAAACCGACCGCACTTGCCACCTTACCCTGGCTTACAACGCATTTTCGCATGTGCTTCTCTAATGTTGACGGAACACTGAAAGGCATATCACAGAAACGGCAACGATAGACATCTTTACCTGTACGTCCATGGGTTTTCATGTGACGCGTTAATTTGGAGCTCTGGGCGCATGCGTACGAGCATAATTCACATTTGTAGGGCTTTTCACCAGTATGACTGCGACGATGCACCGTTAGATTGGAGCAGTTTTTAAACACTTTGCCACAGAACTCGCAGGTATCGTTACGTTTTCCCTCCTTTTTAATGAGCGGATTCTGGAGAAGACCTGTATTAGTAGAGCCCGGCACTAGGGGCTTCAGCTTAAGACTATCGAAAATCGAATCCCCACGATGTAGACCTGGTATGCTCCACCAGTCGGCACCATCCATCTTCATTCGTTTCGATGCTTCGAAGGGATTTTCGAACGGATTGAATAGAGGAACTTGTGTTGGCGTATGCGCCGTTTGTGATTGCAACATGTTTTTTGCGAATTCTTCGCGCAGCCTTAACGCTGCGGGAAGACCATTCAATTTATCAGACAGCGGGGGTAGTGCACTGCTGTTGTTATTGTCTCTGTCTTTACTCGTCAATTGCATTTTCAGCGCATTATTTGATTCCTGAAGAGCTTGTTTATAAGCTTCCGAATATTGAGCAATGTTAGACAGTCCGAACTTGTCCATAAGTTCTCCCACTAGGGTGCCTGAAGAAGAGTTCACAGAATCTTTCTTCCCTTCATTCTTGCTGGTCACAGTTAAATCTTCGGCTTCATCTTCCATTTCTTCACCCTCATCGACTTCTTCTTCATCCTCCTCATCCATTCCCTCCTCCTCGTCTAGATCATCGCCTGAATCTTCACCATCCAGAGTCTCAACCGACCCCGCATTACTCGTTCTATCTTCTGGTGTTCTGTGCACCTTCATGTGTCTCTTCAGTTTATTTATATGAACGCATTCAAAATCACAGGCAGTGCATTTGTAGGGTTTCTCACCTGTATGCGTTCTACGGTGGATTATCAGGTTATTTTCAAACCTAAACTTCTTCTCACAATACTCACAGGAGTGGACAGCTGCAGGGTCTTGGTTACTTGGCTTTGACGGAGGAGTTGATGCTGATCTGGGCGTTGTGGTTAGTTGTCCACTTTCACCTGTTAATAAATCATTGGACTTTTCTGGAGGCGTTAAACTTTGTGGTCTTGAATTATTTGTAAGAGGGGTTGGAGGTAGTTGAGAAGGTGACGGACTCGCAAATGACGGCGACTGCTGTTTTCGGGGACTCGGCGAGCTCGAGTTACCACCGTTTCCAGCTCCCGGACTTGTTGTTCCAGCCAGCTGACGCAATCGCTGCGAATAAAAATCCATCTGCGGTTCTAATCCGAGATTCGTTTGTGTATTACCTGGAGGTACAGAACTCCTGTTGCCACTGGATGGCGGACGTTCCTGGCTCCCACTCACCGGTGCAGAGTATGATTGGTTATGTGGCGCCAAGGAGTTAGCAGCAGCTACTGCCGCTGCGGCTAAGTTAAGGCCGTGATGTCGAAATTGCTCAGAGACAAGTTGCTCCATGCGAAAATGGTCGGGATGTGGCCGTGAAAATAATGGAGCCACGGGAGGAACTACTGGACCTTGTGCAAGTGGTGGCAGAGGCATCCTTAATAGATTAAAAGGATTCGCATGCAAATCTGGTGGCGGTAGTAATGGATGATGTCGCATCCCAGGTGGTGGAAGTGTTTGGGCACTTTGCACTGCCGCTGACAAACTCTGCTGCGGTTGGTTCTGTGGTTGCCCCTGTTGCTGATTACTTTGACTAGTAGCACCTACTGAACTCGTTGACGAACACGTCGAACTACTGCTAAGATCTTTTAAACCAAGAGAATTACTTATTGTACTCGTACCGGTCAGCTTTTGCGAAGATTGCCCTAAAACACTATACGAACTCACACCGGCTGATGTCGTCTCCACGTAGATTTTAACGCCATGTGTATGCTGAACATGTTGTATTAATCGCCAGGCGGAATGTAGCCGTGTTTTACACGTGGAACATGTATAATTGCTGGGTTCTGAAAAAAGAAGAAAAAAATACGTACTTAAATTTTACGCAATTATTTTTGCAGATAAATCAATAAAGGAACTTCCATAATTTCGCATGACAAAGTGAAAAGAATCCCTTTTGAGCCTTAACTCCAAAATTTTAATTAATTTGATTGGGTTTTCATTAAAGGACGCCCAATTTCATACAAGCCGTATGCATCATCTATTAACCTGTTTGGTAGGGTAATAAGCATATCCCCATCCGCATTTATTTTTCGGAGTATGCTTACTCGCGCTTTGGTTACATGTCCATGCCTATGAAATAAATTTTCCGACAGCCGCGTGGTTTTTAATTAAATTACCATCCGCAGTGATGAAAATGCCAAGGGCCGTTAAAATCAATATCTCTCCTGGACTTATTAAAATTTGATATATTCGATTCGTGATGGATACTGTGGTTGCCATCGTCCCCAAGTGTGATTGTACAGAAAATTCAATTTTAGGCTCCATGACAGGATTATTGCCGATAGTTAGCATTAAGGGAATCTTTTCTTTTTACAAAAATTTCTGATATTAATTGTGGAATATTCTACTAAAATTGGTTTACCTAGCAGAGGAAGCTTTGGTGGTACCAATGGAGAATGTGGTGGATCATGATTCATTAGGTTCCGAATTTCAGACTCATCTATCTGTACTAATCCAAGAATTAAATAATTCAAAATCTATGTAATAAATAAATTCTCCTGGAAGATTTACCGGGAAGAAGACCTGCGACCTCACCAACAATGCTGATGAGAGTTTAGATGAATGCAGATTTTGTAGGGTCTATAAATACGGAAAATTAAGCAACTCAGTCCCGAAAAGAACTCCACTTAAATTGCCATCAAGATCAATTTGAAAATAGCAGAGTGTGTAATTTGGAACCTTGTGGTATTCCGCTGTGTAAAGAGTCAAGGTTAAATTTAATGCAAATTATAGGTTCTTCTGGGTAGCTGGTGCGTTTTCAATAAATGTTTTGAATATTTTAAACCTAAATGCAGAAATTATGAAGTATAAAGTGTGTAACGCCCTCTACCATTTCGCAAAAAACAGAAAGGACGTACTCGTTCATCATCGAAACTTCGAAAAGATACTAAAAAGTGTAGCAAGTCTATTTCACATCGTCTTCTTTTGTTTTCACCAGTTTTTTTTGTCGTGGCTGCGCTCGATGATATGTAATGATTATATCCTTGTTGTTGCTTTATTAACCGTAGTTGTGATAGTGGACGGGAACGGGAAAATCTAGGTTTTTAGTTAAGAGCTTTTTGAAATGTCTGCCGCGGGCTTACTTCTGAAGCGATCAGCATAGTGAACGAATGTGTGAAGATTTGTATTTTTTTTTAAATTGGGATTTATATATCTGCCTGGAAGAAATCCTGTGAAAACAATTATCTCTAGAAGAGGCTTGCGTGTCCTATTTATGTTTGATTTAGAAAGGGATCCAATGCTGCAGTGTCGGCGCGGAACTTGAATTGCTTTCGGGGAGGGTACATGTAATGGGCGAACCATTCGCTGTAGGTTCGCTAAATTCAATATTTGAGAAATCCCCAACAGCCATTGGTGATGAAACCTAATAAGCTTCGGCGTATGGAGCTCGCCCTTGTTTTGCTTCATCGGCAAAAGAAGGATCCATTTTGCGTCAATTGTTACCAGTGATGAAATATGGAGCCCTTTAAAATAACCAAAAAGAATGGGGTAGTGGCTAGATACCGATCTAAATCCTGCGCAGGCACCAAATGGAACTCTGCATCCATAAAATGTCATGGACTGGTCAACAGATATAGGCCTATCCTGTTGCATGCTAATGTACGCTCACATATGTATGAAATAGGATACGAAGTTTTGCCTCAGCTCAACTGACCTTTTCAAACAGCATTGCCTCAGACAGAAATATTTCTGCAATGACGCGGAGGAAAAAGCCGTCTTCGAGGATTTCATCAACAACAAAAGCCCAGAAATCTACACAACATGGATAACTGCCTTTGGGAACAAGCCATCGAATCAAATGAATAAAGGTACTAGCACAGAATGCTGGGGCACTCCAGTGCTAAGGAAAAAGGGTCTGTAAATTGCTTGAGAAAAAGAATTAACACTTTGATTTTAGCTAAGAGGACAGGGTCTCCCCTTACTATTATGGAGATTTTTGAAACATCAAGTGAAAGAAGCTCAGCTATGGCAGTTATAAATATGTATCTAATCGATAGATACATGCATCTATTATTAGAATCACCGATATGTTCTTATTTTCTTCTTCCTTCTTGTCGATTTGGTAGTGTTCCCTATTCGGTTTAAATTTGTCCTTA
>QYTT01078716.1:8965-22501 GCA_006980735.1 Dasypogon diadema | reverse complement strand
ATTATTTTTCAAAAATGAAAAGTATTGCTTTTTACTCCAAAATTTCATTTCAGGTAAAATTAGAATGCACTACCCGGTTCGCTTTGTTACAATTATACGTAAGTAATTTTTTAATTCCTAATTTTATACCATTAAATTCAATTTCAATTAATTTATTTAATGCCTTTAATGTAGGGTCTACTACTACAGCATTCTTTCCAGAGAGTAAATGTTTGCAGGTAATCCAATTATTTCATTCTTCTTCACTAGGGTGAAGACCAAGCACTGAAAATGATAGTGGATGTCTTCGATACCCTACATGGATTGGCAAGTCAGCTGTTTTCCAAAAAAAAGCAGGCTTGTGATCCATCCCATCAAAGGTAAGTAGATTTACATAGATACTCTTCTACTTCTTCTACAACTTCTACAGCATCATACTAAGGATACCAAAGAACTCTGAGACAACATACATAACACCATGTCTCCATGAGCCACAATTAATGGAATGCCATGGAGTATGGCTTCTATAGCTGTGTTTTTTGCACAATATCTCCATATCTGGATCTCACTTAGGCACGTAATTACAACACAAACAAAAGATCACAAACGATGTCGCTTTTCATCAAAGGATAAATAGTAATTTCTTCTTTAGGTTTTCATTTGCGAGTAGATTTTTGAACTGAGGAATTAAGTGAAAAAGATTTTTTAGCGATTGCAGCGGGAGTTATTTGGACCAAAATTTAAGAGAAACGACCAAATAGAAGCAAGTAAGTGAAAGAATTGTTAAAAAAAAAAACAAACAAACAAAAACAAATATCAAAATGGAGATGGTTTTGCGACAATCATATTATTTAAAACCCTATTTTTTCACTGGTGAGGAGTATCCTAGAGCATGTCTCTATTGTTTGAAACCCGTTCTAATCGGTACATCGCGATAAAATCGAAAGAGGTCAAAGAAAATTCATACGTTTTCTCTCGTTTAAACTTTCTGGTCCTGATACCACAATGGACTATGGTGAAAGACTACAATACTTCAATAATGATGTCCCTAGTTAATCGCCGCAACCTCTTGGACGAAATATTTTTATTCAATATTGTCAATAACTTTATTGATTGCCATGAAATTCTTTCTAGAATTAATTTTAATGTCCCGCCCCGAAGTACTAGACTAGCACTCACGGTTTAGCCAGAACTAACTTATGCATGAAGTCACCTATCGTCAGAATTCTGAAAAAAAAAACATAATGAATCATTTAATGATATTGATCTTTTTTCAAATACACATGCTATACTTTGGCGTCTCCTTGTACATTCTTTACTTTATTTACAACATAATTAGTCTGCTTAAATGCTCCACTACTTCTTTTCCCTGGCATTTTCCTTCATTTTCATTTTCTTTTTCTTTTTTATTTTCCCTTCCCCTATTACCTCCTATTTCAGTTTCACTGGTTACTATTATTTTGATTTTTCATTTGTATTATTTTTAAGCATTTTTTCTTGTTATTATTATCATACTTTTTCCTTCATTTTCTTTATTCTTTATTTTCTCTTACTCTTAGTTTGTAATTTTAACTTTTGGTTATTTAATTTTTAAGACTTCTTTTGTTTTCCTCTTATTTTTTGATTTTCTTTCTAGACTCCTAGTGTATATTTTAGTTTTTCCTTCTACCTTAATTAGAATTCAGTTACTGTTCTTATTTTTCTTTAATTATATTAGTTATTGCTTAGTTTAACTCATTGGTAGCAAGTAAGTGGAATTTTCTGTTTGCTATCGTGTGAACATTTGAATTAAATAAACAAATAAATAAATAAATAAATAGAAGAGTGAAGTTTCAAGAATTCTTCTTAAGTCAAATTGTTCTGTTTTCCTAGTTATTCAAACAGAACATACCCCGATACCTCCACTCGTTCACCTAATCCCTTTTCTCCTCATCCTCATTTTCATTCCAGCCAAGGCTGTACATAGCACCATAGGATATCTCCTTAGCTTTGGCTTCATCGTAAAAAAACAATGAAGGTATCTCCGGAAGGCAGTCAACTTTAGTTAACCGTGTCCAAACCACGATTTGCCATCTGGACGGACCTCGTAACTAATATTATAGTGCGACAAGTCATCTACATGTATGGATCATAAAATTTACGTTTAATTCCGCAAAGGCACCTCTTCTGGTCGTTTATTTAAAAGCTTTTAAAAAAATACATGAAAATCTTAATTACTTGCTTATTAATTTAATTTATCGTCAATGACCTATTCTACTTGCAGCCTGCACTCATTCCACTTTTTTTGTAGTATAAAAAGACTATTGAATAAAATCTTAACTCCAGGCTTCATTGTTTATCAACAATAATTGCTTACTTAAGTGTTTCTTATGTCCCTGAGACCAAAATCCTTTTGTTAAACACGTGAAGCACAACACCAATGACCCAGATTTACCAGAGATATATAAATTATGGTTTGATTACTGATTAAGGCAGTTCCAGTAGAAATATTCGCCGATATCTTTATTTCGAACGTAACACTCTATAATTTCTGGAGAAATATGGAAAATTTACAATTCCTCTTCATCGTTATATTGTTAGCAGCTTTTTTCTCGATCTTCGTGACAACTTGCACGGGAGCACCTGTGCCACAACTTGCTCTTGACTTGGAAACGATCTTGAAAAAACTCACTGGCATTCTTTAGTCGGATTTGAAAACAGAACTGAAGTGAAGTAAACAAAGCAAGCAACAAATATTGATTTCCTATTTTGTGATGTTAATAAATTTTTGTAATTCTAAAGACAAAAAATTAATTTCTCTTAAAATATCTGCGAGACTAAGGTGCAGAGATATTTAATAACATAATAAAAATAGTTTAAAACTTTTGAGAGTTCTGGTATCTTTTAGTTTTATGAATTTTGAATCACTTGAACCAATTTCTAATAAGCCAAAAGTGTTTATTGGAATGCAATTTTTAAAACATAGCTTGATCCCAGTTATGATTTACCAGTAAATAAACGTAGAGTACATGCCATGCCCAAGATAGGCATGGAACGCTGGTTAATATGATAGGGCAGAAATACCTGTAAGTATTTAAAAAATTTGAATTCTGAATAAAAATCTACAAATTTGGGTAGAAAATCTTGAAACCTCAAACAGACATAAAAAATCTTGAATTTCAAGATAAATCTTGAAATCTGACATCCGATATGAGTTATCAAAAGTGGAAAATTTTAACTGAATTCTATTCGTATACAAATTTAGAGATATAATACATATAAAAATTGCTTTTAATGTATCCAACGTTAAATTGTCCTAAATAAAACGACTGTGCGCAAAATCCCCAGTTCCAAGAGGAAGATTTTCATGGCTGACGTAAGTGACAGCAACGTCAGATCACCTGTTTGGTTTTTTGGGTACGTCTTCAGGGAGAAATATCAGTGGACCTAAATTTATCGAACAGTTAAATAATAAGAGGAAGTAGTGAAATGTCAACTTCAGCTAGGATAGCTAATAAATTCTCCCCCTAACAGGAGCCGGCTAACTGTGCGGAACATAACCTTAAAAAAGTGCATGGAATATGAACGAGAAAGTCACCAAGCTGGCAGTAGCCAGTCGCATAATTATTTTGGTTGTACAATTCATTGCTAATTTATTGATCCCGGATCACAATCCCGACGTATTTAAATCACCGAACAGTGGGAATGAGACGAGTTTCTTCGATAAAATACCGGAATTCTTCTTGGGTGGTTTGCTAAGATGGGATGCTGAGTACTTTTTGCACATCTCGGAAAATGGTTACACATACGAGAACACTCTGGCGTTTTATCCATTATTTCCCGGGCTGGTGAGGATCATTACAAAATTGGTGCTAACTGTAACATTCTACGCTTCATTCCGTTACGTCGCTTTAATGGTTGCCACCGCTCTCAATGTCTACTTTTTTTATAGAGCCGCTAACTGCCTGTACGATCTCACCCAGAAAATGTTCGGTGACCTGAACAAATCATGGAATGCAGTAATCCTGTTCTGCTTTAATCCAGCCTCGATATTTTTCTCAGCCCCATACTCGGAGGGGCTGTTCTGTTGGCTGACCTTTAGTCTGATGCTGGAGTGCGTGAGTCATCTGAATGTGTTTAAAACCAGTGCCACGTTAGCTCTGAGTATGCTGTGCCGTTCGAATGGTTTTGTGAACATAGGTTTTCCTGTGTACTTTATTTTTAGGAAGATTTTGCTTAAGAAATCCTTTTTTGGAATATTTAAGATGTTAGCGATAGTTGCGTTATCTTTAGTTCCGCTCACTATTTACAATTTTTACATTTTCCAAATGTATTGTCGCGAGACACAAATATCACATCCTCCGTTCGTGTCGGAATATGCCAGAGAGAGGGGATTTGTGCTGGCCGGACCACGGGATCCCGACAATTCGCCGTGGTGTGATAAAACAATTCCGTTTCCCTACTCCTATGTGCAAAGTCACTACTGGAACGTGGGACTATTTAAGTACTATGAGATTAAGCAAATTCCTAATTTTATACTGGCGGCGCCAGTTCTGCTCCTGATCAGCACAATGTCATTCCATTATTTGCAACACTTTTTCCGGTATGCTCTGGAGAAGGGGGCCATAGGCGCGATAGCCGCCTACAAGTACCTTCCGTTCGTTGTACACGTGCTGTCTTTGCTGATGTTTTGCACATCTTTCGCACACATCCAAATCACAACTAGACTTTTGGCATCGTCCAGTCCCTGCCTGTACTGGTTCGCTGCTGACTACCTACCAAAAACGTTTGACCAAATAAACTTCTCGATTCGCGGCATTAAATCCTGCAGTTCACTTATTGTTTATTGGTTCGGTAGCTATTTCATAATCGGAACGGTCCTCTTTAGCAATTTCTATCCGTGGACGTGACTCTTGTTGTTTTTATTTAAAATAAGACTGTTGTTTACTTTTTGGCATATTATTGTAATAAAATTATTTTTACAATAAATTTGATTTTTACATCCCGCAAATGTTTTGAATTTTGTGATTTGTGAGACCCATAGTGTTCCATAAGTGATGTGTGCGGTCGGGAGTGTGACCTATAGACTAACTGCTAGCTTCCTTTCATTGCTCCAGATGACTGGGAAGGCGCAGAGTTCTCTCTTCTTCCTGCTAAAGAGACACACTTGAATTCCCTTCCTCCAACCCTTCTCCCATAGTCTCCCGCATTATTACTGACTCCACTACACATGGAAGCTTAAAATTTCCCACTTTAGGAGGGATTTTAGGATTCCGATTCCCTACCTAGGGGGTCTGGATCACTAAAATTTTCCAAATCCAACCTCAATTTGTTCTTATCCAGTTAAGCGTCAGATTTTAAGTGCTCCTAACTGCAAATGAACACATTCAGGAACAAAACAATCAAAATGAAACCGAAAATTATTTCCCTTTGCATTTATATTCACAAAATTCCCCCACTTCACTTAAATATTTTTCTTAATTTACTTAAACCTAGCTCGAAAAGGTGTCTATCTTATTTCTACATTCAACTGTTCAACGCAGGCCTCAGCAATTTTATTATGCACCGCATTCACTTCCTCCTGCGTCAACGTCCTCTCCATGTGCCTGTAAATTACTCTGAAACAGAGACTTGACCTACCGGTTTTCGGGTGTTTAAATTTGTCTACGAGTAAAATCTGTAAAAAAACAATGATTCCAGTCAAAGATAGACTCGATATAATCATAAAAATCACCTGTTCGATTATATCTCCGCCTGTAGTCCTCGCTATATCGTAAAAATCATTTAAACAAAAGCCGTCTATTTCCACTCCGTCAGGTAGCCAGAAGGACAGATCATTCTTGCACTGCGGATACACCGACACCGGCTTATATTTCGCTAAAACATTCAAATTTGCTTCGCTGAACTGATTCAGGAAACCACTGTCGTCACTCCAGAACAGCCTGATGTCGGGAATATCGAACAAAACCATCGCCAACCGCTCCAATCCCAGCCCAAAGGCATATCCAATTGAATTCTCCACTCCGGCATTCTGCAAGATCTCATTCCTCATAATTCCTGACCCCAAAACTTCCAGCCACTTTCCTTTGTGCATAATTTCCAACTCCCAGGAGGGTTGAGTAAACGGAAAATACGTGTCCACCCATCGATACTCAACATCCTCCCCGAACAGATCTCTGGCCAGACCAACGAGAACCGTCTTCAGTTCATGTTCCGTGAGTTTCACAGCCTCCAGAGTATGACAGGGCTGCTTTGACTGATCTATGCACTTCGACTTGGCATTGTCCGCGGTAAAGGAGTCCGGTTTCGTCTTAAACGAGCTCTCGAAGATCTGTAGTTCTGGGATTTTCTCGAAAAGTTTATCGCGGTTTATCAGACGGACAGCGTCCAGTTGATGAAACACAGGATAGTGAGTTGAGTCGATTTCATCCCGTCTGTACACCTCTCCAACCACCAGGAAGTTATCCAGGCCTGAGGAGATCAGATCAGCCTAACAGAGGACAACCACTCTAAAATAGAAATAATGGTTACTGGAAGCGACTAACCTGATGAGCTGTGGTATGAGCACGCAGCAGATAATGCTTGTTGACATAATAACAGTCCGACTTAGATCTACTAGGGTGCTCCTGCGGTATTAGTAAATTATCAAAATTTTGTTGTACAGTCACCAGCGGATGTAACTTGTCGTATACACTAAATAAAGGATTCCCTCTACTGTTTCTATAAATTCTGTAGAAATAGTTAACAATTCTCTGTCTAATTATTGAAAGCGGATGGTTTTTCTGGAGATGTTTATTTCGTCCAAGAAAAGACAGAATCTTCGGAGTTACGTTGGTCCACTCGTCTGTGTTGTACACATGATTTCCTATTTCTACAGTGCTTTTAAATTCCGGACTAGTATTATAAGCCCTCCCTATTCGTTTGAAACTATTAAATTGTCTGGAAAAAATATAAACACCAAAATTTCTCAACATTTTAGGTTAGGTTATGTCACGGAATTTTGACATTTTTGATCAGTGGTCCAGTAATGCCAAATAAGTTCTTTTAATGGACAGGGTCAAACTGGAAGATCGATATTTATGGTCCAAATTTTTATCACACTGAATAAATGAAAAACAATTTAGAAAGTTTTCTGAGAGGGACATTAAAGGAAGTGTTACGATTGAACTATTTATATACCAAGAGCAAAAACACTGCACTTGATTAAGAGAACCTCCGTGGCTAGTAAAGAAATAAAAAAGATATCGACGTGCCCGACAAAAAATATTGAAAGTAGTCATAACGAAAAAGTTCAAAAAAACTGTGTGGGACGTGAGCTCTCAAAAGAAATATTAAATAAAATGAATAGACTTAATTGACCCACTAGAGAGGAGGCGAATAGGATTCTAATGGAAATACGTTTTCCAGCAAGATACGCCTTGGAAGGATTTTGAGCCGAGCGTAATCATCTGGCCACGGGATGCTGGGATGCGGCAGAAAGGACGATGTCCGTTCTGGCTATTCAACAATCTTATCGTCGTATCCTTTCGGAACAGAAGAAGTTCCGCATTACTGGTTTTACGACAATAAATACAAGACTTTCGGGACTTTTTTCTGTTCTAGTCAACCGAAGTTAGTTAAAATTTTTTTTCTGAAATATTTATTATAATCGAGAAATGTGAACATCATTGCAAATTTTAAAGTATTAATCTTTTTACGGTTCTAAGGTATTCCACGAAAGAGTACAGAGCATGAGACTAGAATCAGCGACCTCTTGATTTCCGGCGGAGTGTTCTGATCACTGAGCTTCGAAGTTGCATGAACCACGATATTCTGTCGGAATCTTTTTAAGGATGACGTTGAGGTGTGAAGAGAAAATAAAAACAAGGAACTTGTGACCTGAAATTCTGATTAAAAGGTCAGGTGAAGGTACCACACACTTTTTCTTCCCCTCCCGGGTTTGCCTGTCTTGGGTCAGGAATTCACAAATTTGTTCTAAGTTTTGTAACATGCTCTCTCCTCTTCTTAACCTTCGAAATCTTTCATGTCCTCACAATAATGGAAAAATGTGCCCACCTCCTGCACTCGGCCACCGATTCTCCACACGTCCTACCGTTCACAATCAAAGAGAAAGAAAAAGCATTTCTTAGAACAGAGAGGGTTATTTTCTATTACAATATTGTCAGGTACAGATTCTCAGATTTTCTCCCTTGTCGGCGTGGGTTCGAATTCCGCACAGGACACAGCAATTTATTTGGGTACCAGTGGTTGAGGCCATTCTACTGAAAAGAATTGTACTTGTGAAGCCACCGAGATGTTGCACAGCAATAATTTCATGCCAAAAATTGTGACTCACTTGACATTTGTCAGGTTAAAATTTCACCAATCTCCCTTCCCCCAATTTCCTTCCGCATAAGCTGTGCTGTGTGCATCATAGGATTGCCTCTGAGCTTAGGTAATACCTTAAAAAAAGCTTTGATGCAATTTCAAAACCAAACCTCAAAATATTGTAATAATCTCCGTTCTTCACAAAAGAGATCATAATTTTTTCAGAAAAATATCTTCACTTTAATATTATTAACAAAATACCACATGTCAAATGATTCTCTTCAAAATTATTTCCTGTTGACTATCATACAAAACGACTAAAACTAATTAAACTAATAAAAATCACTTCTCTTTACATTGTTCAAATACACATAAGACTGGAAAAATGGATAAAATTCTACACAAGTGGATAACTGGCCGATGTAGCAATTCCGCAGTGATTATCCTTATTCCTAGCCATTTTGATGTAACCTTCATCACCCCATGTTGTTCCCCATGAATTCTTCACTAGCCAATAGTCCTGTCCTTTTGTGTCTGTTCCATAACCAACAATCAATACTCCATGATCAAGTTGTTCAGAATCACAGCTGGGCTCATAGTAAACACCTTCAGTGTAAAATTGGAATGATTCGTGTGAGGCATCAATCGCTACCGAAACAGGTCCAATAGTTGCTACAGCTTCTTTCAATTTTTGTTCATCTCCCTGTGGTACATCAACGAAACCTTTGTCGGTGGCACCAACAGTGTTTGGTTGGAAATGGCAAGAATCATCAACTCCTTCGTATGGATATGATTTTTCGGTATCAATTCCGCCATTGTCTTTAATGTAACGGAAAGCGTTATCCATTAAACCACCATTGCACCCATTATTTCCATACGATGAAGAGCAATCTACGAGATTCTGTTCAGACAAAGAAACTAGAACTCCAGACCGACGGAAATGTTGAGCTTCCAGTGATCCTGTGGTCGAGAAAGCCCAGCACGAACCACAATGTCCTGATGGAAAACGAGTTATATGGAGTAAATATGTCTAAAATTTATGTTATTTAATTTTTTCTTTACCTTGATCTTTAATAGGGGTGACTGCACCTTTTGTTCTCCAGTCCACAGATTTAGGTAGTTCTACATGGGCAGGGCTGATGAATGTTACTCCAGGCTCCTTCATTGTTTTTAATATTTGATTTGAGCTAAAGAGGAATAGTTGTTGAGATTTCAAAGTGATTAAGAATTATTCAGCAAACCTGGAAAGAGACTTATTGTAACCATTCATAGTGGATATGAACTCGTGGTGTAGCATGTCGGCATATTTGTTTAGACCTAATTTATAGGATACTAAGCCTTTCTCGTATCTCTGATTGTGTTTGGCAATTTTATTTTTGTTTTCCATGAAAATCTTCATTCGGAAACTTTCTTCTGTCTCACTAGCATAGTTCTTGCGGTGTTGGAGCTAAAAAATAGAATAGATAAATTCAATATGAATACGAGGGATCCTATTGAGCGAAAAATGGTACTAATGGTATTTATTGCTGTCGAATAAATAAAACCAGTTAAAAATCATAAGAATTATTTTTTCAATACGAAAATGAAATTTTTTGTGGGTTACATATAAAATTTGGTTTCATTAGTAATAAATAATGAATTTACTCAATCTTTTTTAGACAACAATCTTAACCCTCGCCGCGTAACATGATTATAAAATAAAATAAATTTTGCATGGAAATTAGTAATAGAAAAAAAATCTACTTAAACAAGGAAAGAAACTAATTGGTTTAGAGCAATTATGTTATACCCTAGACGTAGGGAAGAACAAAATTAAGGCGTTTGTAGTTAATTGTCGGCAGCTACTTATTCTTGCATATTCGTAGCTGACCTTCAAATTTGCAGGCAGTCCTACTATCCGCAACCTGTCGAGGAACCCTTTAGCTTTAATTTGCCATTTCATTAATATTCCGTTGACCTGTAGTAAAACCCTGTACGCCATATTAGACCCGACATTTTGAATGTCCAAAATTTGACTCCATTGCGACCTCCAAAAACTCATATGGACTTATTTCCATGATGATCGAGAAACTCTTGAAAAAGCTAACATGTACGATCGCCATGTTGAATTCTTAATGTTAAATTCGTAATCATCAGCCCCAAAAACCTATATATCCGTCGTTTTGCCAACATTCCATTGACGTTTAGAAAATCTTGTCCACCATATTGGATCCACCATTTTGAATTTATGAAATCCGTCTCTAGATCACGGCGTTCTTGAGATAATTCGCGGGCAGACAGACAGACAGACAGACAGACATCTATTAAACGATTTCCTTTCTTCTCCCATTAATGGCAATTCATGAAGTTTATTTCTGTGTACACCAGAAGAGGGAGGTGCGGCCCGATTGTGTTATATTAGAGTAAAATAAAGAAAATAAATTGCATTTTATATTCGAAATGGTGAATAAAATTCCTGCTGCAATAGAGTTTGTGTTTTTATATTTTTCTTAGGTAGGCAGAGTTTCGAAATCATAAAATTTCATGTATGTTCTTCGAAAATACTTTTGTAGCATCAAATTATTAAAGCTGAAAGGGGGGGGAGTTTCGTCCCTCATTCCATCAGTTTTTCCATTGGTTCCTACCAACACAAAAAGTCCAATTCATCTTTTTTATCATACAAATCTGGACACAAAGTCTGTGATGTATGAACAGCATCGAGTAAATCTGAAAAACTGCTCCGACTTCAACGATCGGTTAAATCTGAAGAAAAAATCCGTAGTGTCTGTGTGCCCAGTATAATGGAATCTGTCTAAGCTCTAAAGAAACAAAGATAGGGGGAATCTCCATTGTCACTGTTGTAGTGGGGTCAACTATTGTTGAATGAACTTTAGTATTACAAAACCAGATCTAACTAGCAATAAAAGAAGTAGTCTTTTGTAGCCTCAAATGTTTTAATTAACTAGGAGAAAGTAATATTTTAGTGTTCCTTGATTGAAGTAAGAACAACGGAATTATATCTCTGGTGCGACCTAAAAAATTCTATTGTGCCAGGCTCCTAGTACTGCAATAGACTGTCTGCCTTATGAAAGCAAGAAGTCTATTGTCGAAGAGGATTTGATCTCACCGGAAGTTAAGAAATCCCGGGAGAAAATCTTTCTTCTCAGCCACGCCAAAGCGGAACATTCATCCAGAATGTGCATGGTGGTCTCTTCGTCTTCCAAACAAAGACGACATTCCTTAGCCCATGATGGCCAGATAGATAGCTCGAAAGCAATCTCAGATCCCCTTTGCATAAAGCGATAGTTTTGTAGGCGTAGCGACTGACAAGCTCTTTAGCTTGATGCAGTCCTGGGACGTTGTCCCAGTAGGACTGCAGAAGACCCCTAGCCCATTTTTCTATGACAGCTTTTGTGGTTGACCAACCAATGCTGCAGAAAGGCTTGGGACCATGGAGTCGAAAAGATGAGCCTTTCCTGGCCAGCTCGTCAGTGGCTTCATTACACTCTACTCCTCGAATTTGGATGTTAATGTAATTAAAAACTTGTGCTTGGAAACACTGCTAAGAAAATTTTCAGTACTTGTACAAGGCAAAAACAATGACTTGCGTTGTTATTTTTTAAATCTTGCAGAACAAATGTACGTAATGCTAATTATTTACAATTTAATCTATTTTTAATTACTAATAAAATGCTATCACGAACTGACGAGATTTTTATTATTCTGTTCTGCCTGCATTTAAAAGAAAACAAATAGAAATAATATTAAATATTCGTTTTAGTTTTTGAACTTATCAAATTGTATTGTATCACGTTGTTTTTAAAAATAAAATTATATATATCATCATAAGTAACCTTGAAATTCACGTAATCCAATTAGTAGAAATTTTGGATTACGTAAGGTGCAAAATTATTAAATACAAAATTAGGGCATTTCAAGGGTATTACTAGTCATTTGATTATTTTCTTGTAGTATGGATCTGATTTTCAAATTTCCAAGCTTTGACAATACAATAAAGGAGTATTCAAGTTTGAACTTTGCGCGCGCTATATTTAAAACAGAAATTGTTTGTTCACAAAAATAACATTTTCTTATCAATGAAGCGAAATGTGCTTTCAAATCGAAATTAGCTTTGCTATAATTTACAATATGAGCGCGCATGGCATGCTAATACGATGGGTCAGAAGTTCGAACCTTTCCCTATTATCAGGAGATTTTATGCTTGACTAAAAGTTTGCTAGATAAAACAAACAATCTTCTTACACTTCAAGGGGATAAGTGTGAGATTATAGCCATTCACACGCTCCTGAGAATCCAAATTCGCTGAAAGTTCAAAGTGATAATAAATAGTAGGATCCTATTTTAAATACGCAGTTGTGATGGCATGTTCTTAGTCCAATATGAATATATGTCATTACGACTCAGATAAGAAGAATCAACCCGCGCTTGATAAGATGCATGTGACTCGTTTTGACTGAAAGAAGAACAATCAATAATATATGAGCGTAAAAGAGGCGGTTTTAATTTCATAAACAAAGCAGCTTCACTGACCCTATCACTTTTTCTTTTTTTATTTTGTGTGCTAGAATCATGCGCTAAAGATAATATAAGTTAACATAGCGTGCAATGCCACCCGACTTATACGGAGAAAGATAGTCGAACAGAAAGAAGAGTATAATATTACACTATTTCATCAGAGATTTGTTGCAAATTTAGACGTTAATGCGGAATTGAATTTCAGGGGATGAAAAAGTATAACTGATAACAATGTCGGGGAATTTATTGGTAAGCATGTGACTGATAATAAATTATTATTTGATTTATGTTTTGGGAAACTACTGAGTGATGTTCCAAATTCTATTCGAATATTTTGTCTGAGAAGTGTGACAAAGTTGTTATTCATATGAATTTAGACAATTTTTATGAGATAAATGGCTCCAGGATGTTTTGTGTGTTCTACTTAAGCTGGGAACAGGTCTTTTTTTAAAGTGTAAAATAATAGGTCTCTTTAATGACCTGATTTTCAATGAGACTTGAAAGCTGCTCTAGGCTGATCAATTTAGAGGAAAACTGGACTGAAAAAATGATAACAAAGTGGAGAAGTGCAAAATAAATTGATTTTACAAGTTTAAAACTGAAGTAAATTACACGAAAATCTAACAAACGACTGTTCATTTAAAAATTTCCAGCTTAGAAGAGATCAAGTGGCGTTCAATGAACAAAGCTACTCCTTTTTGCTTTAGTTCAGTTTTGACAGTTGTTCTGAACTAAGCTGCTCTGCTCTGTCTTGTT
>QYTT01078715.1:0-19473 GCA_006980735.1 Dasypogon diadema | reverse complement strand
TTTTGTTTTGTTTTTAATGCACACTCCTGAACAACAAAAGTGCAAAAAGACCACACCAAACAAGAAATGTAGATAAAAAACTGAAAATTATTACAAGATACTCGCCAGAGTGGCCAGGAAAATTAGCATTTCTCCGGACAAAACACGATTACCAACCCCTCCGCAATTTTTGTCGTTTGGTTGTTGATTTGCTAGAGTGTCTGCTTCACCGATATTCTAGCTGCTGTTGAGGCCAGGGATCAGTGGATACAGCAAATTCATACCTATCCGAATACTAAAGAGCTAATGGTTTTGGTCCTTCGAGCCGGAGCAGAGAGGTATTCAAAAGCGTCACCGGTTAGCTATTGAAAAATCATTTATCTTGATCCTTGTGTGTTCATTATCTAGTAGACTCAGCAGTCTGGGGCCAAGAGTCCTCAAAAGTAATGCAAGACAACGAAAAAGACGCGTTACACGCAACAAGGCTTCTTGTGTCTTTCGCCCACCATAAGTCTGGCGTGTGGTATTCCTCACCTTTACCTTCATCGGACTTCGTTTGTTTCGTTGTTTTGTTACTCTCACTGTTATAGACTTTTGTAATGTGTTGCTATTTCTATATGATTGCCAACTGTTCGCCTCTTTTGTCCCATTGCAGACGAGAATATGTTATCCGTCTGGATGACGCTGACGCTGACGCTGACGATGACGACTTGGTATTAGGCTTCCCTGAATTCATGGATTCTTTCTGCTGGAGTTATGTTGTCGGAGACAATTGTTGTTAATGATATTCACCTTGACGGAGCAGTTTTTGGCATTTCACAAATCTGAAATAAAGCGGCGCAGAATGGAAAAAGGATAACTTTATTGACTGATACAACTTGGACTATTACATATAATTTTGTTAATAAAAGCAACTAGAGTCATGTTTAGTGCTTCTTAGGAAGGGGTACCTTCATTAAGCTTAAGAGATTACCCATTCATTATCCCTCAGATTAATCTTTCAGTCTATGCCCGGGTGCGTGCCTGATTTGTTTTCAAGTCAATATAAAAGAAGGGCACACTTCCTCCCTTTGACGATTTTTTCTTTCTGTCTAATTTTTTTTCCTTTAAATTACACACTCCTAGAGGGAAATGGTGATGGAATATCCTCAATCTCAACCTGTCTCTCCAATTTTTATATATTTTTTTCAGTCGATTCCCCTTTCATCCCATTTCATCAGAACACCATAAGCAGGAAAGCAGTAAGAGTGTCGTCAAGTTTTGTTCCGTTCACATGTTCATGTCCCTGTATATGTGCAAATTTTTCCATTTACCCTCATTGGATAGGAAAGGATGGGACAGAGAGCTTTACGAACATGCAAGAAGCAATTCTAATGCTAATCTCATACCCCCTCCATGCATCATCGTCATCATCCTTTAAAAAGTAAGAAATTTCTTTGCTTTTTTAACAAGGTGGAGAAGCAAAATTGCTTCAAGTGTGCTTTTCGTTTGGATGTGATTGTGCCCTGAGATGGAGTTCTTACCCACTTCCCACCTTCGGGGAGCTTAAAAAATAAGGAAAAGAACTTCTGATCAGACGGAAATTTTTATCTCATCATATGAAGAAGGACAGGGTGTATTCCAAGTGTACCGAAAATTATTTCATCCTTGCACCACCATTCCTTGTTTGGGGTTGATACACAACGGTCGCATCTCATGTAAATACACGAGGTAGTTTTCTTCTACACACATATGAGGACCATCTAAAGAACTTTTCAAAAAAAAAAGAAAAATATCCTTCGTCCCCACTGCCCCTAAACTAATGTGAAATAAGTTCCCGCACCCAGCGAATCTACAAGAGTATCTACTTTTGCCCGATTCTAGTTACACTCGTCTACGTCAAACGTAAGAAAAGAAGAACAGAGAGCCCTTGAGGAATAAGTTGATAACGGCGGAGGTGGCGGGGGATGGAAGGAGTCTGCTACACGGTGGAGCAATTTTTATTTTGAGTTGCCGCTACTCTAAATGACTTGTGGGGCTGTAATGATTATACATACGAGAGCACGGCTATATGTGCGTTTGAGGGTTACTTGCATCCACCATCCGTGGAGCACGATTCCTATTTTACCTTGGTATGCCAGGACGCCAGCACGCTACCCACCACCTCCACCACCACCACCTCAACACATTAAGAAGGTTGAGTATGCTGAAGTGACTGGTATACGGTGGTGTGTTGATGCTACACTTGCTATGGGTCCGCAGCTACTTTCTTTTTCCGCTTCTTCTTCTTCTTTTTTAAGAAAGTAGAAAAGAGGGTGACTAACAGGGTCTCTAATGTAAAGTACCCCCGTTCCCACCCAACATCCTTCAAATTTTCCCGGTCTCCTGCTATATCTCGCGTCCTTTGTCACAACACCATTTGGGGTGTTTTTTTTATTTTATTTTATTTTCGTTCTGATCAGAAAGGACTCACCTCACTCCGTTGAGATTTTCTACGTTCAGTTTCACTTTAAGTGGTGGCGGAGATGAGGACGACAACGACGGATTTCTGGTGTATACTGAAAAGATCGCGCTGCAAGAAGGTAACACCCGATGGTGGATGGATGGGTAAATGAGAGGTGGCTGGATAGGTGACGGAGTATTCTTCCTTGTGGATGCTTTTGGAGGAGATTTACCGTCACGTCAAGCTTTCCGCATACTTTTATTGTTGTTGAGCATGTGTATAATTCTTAGATTTACGCAGTTGTGACTAAAAAAAAAATAAAACAGCTACCTTCTCGCCCTTTCCCATATGTATATATGATGACAATTTTTTCTCTCCCCAGTCTTCTTCTTAATTTCGAGCTCTAGACTAGGGGACACATTCGGGGTATTTCTTATTCCTCGACTTTTTTACATTTTTTCTTTGTATTTTGCTCGTTACACCCCCATCCATTGGCAGCAAGACATTGGGCTCTTACTGGGCTAGATGGATGGATGCTCTCTCTCCCTCCTTGTGTTGTTCATCATAGAAGGTGTATGTATATGTGTGTACTTTTGGTGTTTTTAACCATCCCCCATTCTTTTGCACTAGAATTTCACCCTGTAATACGTTTTCTTATGGTTTTGTACCCTTAGCCCAAGAAAAATGTAAAAAAGGCTGAAAGAAAAGAAACTGGCCTGGCCTATTCAACTGTTCCTTACCTCCCCCTCTTGGTCCATGCAGTCATGATCCTGCCACCGTTCGGATGTTTGCAATTTTTTGGTCTTTCTTTTTTTTAATTTATTCGACTGTGTGTGTTCAGGGATAAGAAGCTGAAAGGGAGGTTTATAATGATGGAAAAAGGAAAAAAACGCAAGAGACTCTTAGGCCAGAGAAATAATTATATTCAGCCCGAAAATCAATAATTCATCCCCCGATTGGATTTAAGTTCAATTCCTTTTAGTATTACTGGGCCTCTTTGGACAGCTTTTGCGGGAAGGATGGAGTCAACCGGGTGGTGGGTGATACCGTTGAATCAGCAAAACTCCAGTGAGTGTTGATGAATTGAATTTTGTCAGAGAAAGTTGTTTTTGGATGAAATGTTGATGGGAAAATATGCCAAAAGTTTTGAGGTATGATTGGCGTGAGTGAATTTACCCGACTTATTATGTTTTCGCTGACTGATTTGTAGAAAAAATCAATTCAACGAATTAAGTTTATTACAATAAATTCGATGATAATTTTCCAGTTGGCTTTTAAGGGTTGGAATTTATAGTGCTTTTACACAAGTATTGACCATGGAAACTGAGTAGAATTGCTGTCTGAGAGTTTCTGCCCAACTAAATAAGGTATAACTTAGAAATCTTAAGTGCTTCGTCTACCTAGACGATATAGTCTTTAGGAAGACTACGCTTGATATGAGTGTTCAACAACAAAGATTCCATCTAACGTTTAATTCTTTTCCATCACAAGTTTTTGAGTATTTTAATTATGAGATTAAATGTAAATAGTATGGACTCTAACTCCAAATTGAAGAAATCCTTTCATGCTGATGTCATGTGTTGACAAAAACACAAAAACGACAGGTACAAAATGAAACAGCTAATGACAAGAAGTAATCTTCTCTGATTACACCGAATCAATCTTGTCTCCTGCGCCCGAGATACAAACATTGACTGCCTCCATATTTTTAAAACGATCTTAAAAGGTTTCTACGACTCTGCACTTGGAGATCAAAAAGATGGATGTGAAACATAAGAAAATTAAGGAGTAATATAGATGGAAAGGACATGTTTAAAATGCCAGGAGAGCAAATCGTGGAAGTAACAGCAAAAAATGCAGAATGTCCAAAAAGCATTTGAAAACATTTATCTGGACCTTGTAGGGTCTCTACAGTCATCAGAAACCGGCAATAAATATATTTTGACCTTTCTAAATAATTTGACACGTTTTCGCTATAATCTTCTATCAGATACTATTATTTACCATAAGTTTGAAAGAGTCAAGCTTTTCAGTCGTTTATGCATTTTTTCTGTACATCCAGATCTACCATTGTAGATTGAGGATATTTTCAAGTGTTTTCTAGGTGTAAAATTCCAACTCCCACTTACATTTCCCCTATCACTTTCATAAATTCACGTCATCTGTTACTATGGCAAAGATTCTCTCTTACACTCTGGACCATCTTCTAATAAACTTGGAATTTCTCTCAAGAAAAATGCCATCCCAAGACTCCTTGCTTTTCCCTTTCATTTCTTGATTAAGTTGTTAATAATTCATAAAAATGGATTTTTTACGATCTTCGAAACCTTTTACGACTGCTGAGCAAGTATACGCGACACATGCATTCACTAGTTACCCGCCATTGCCCAAGGCTTCTAGAATTTAGTCTCAGATGGACCAGAATGTTCCGCGGATATGTTAATTAGGTTAACAGAAATGAATGAATGAACCTTTCACAATGGGCTCTGAACGAATCAACTTCGAACTACCTTTATCTGTCCAATTCCCATTCCTTCTTAGTTCTGGATTTTCTTGTAAGACAAGACGAATTCTGAGCAGAAAAGTTAATTGAAATCTTCAGGGAATTTATTCCTTCATATACATTACACATCTCCGGTCCAAAGTATCGCGGACAAGAGGGGTTAGAGCCTGATTTTCTCTAGGTTTTGCTATTCTTGCTACCACCACCCTCAGGGGCTATTTATTATTTATTATTATGATTACAGCTAGAAATTAGTGGCTTATTGTTAGTAGATCTGATCCACCCTGTACGCTTTCTTATTACTTTTTACGGGTGAACCAACTACGAATATACCCATCCGCCATGAAGAGTACGTGATTCTGGTTAATTTTATTCCCATGCGTGTTCATAAAAGACGTGAGGATTGTGGGTGAATTATTGGTGTCAGCAGTGCTACCGTTTCGTAATTAAGGAATAAAGTGTGACGTGGTCGAAAAAAGTGTAAAAAAAGGTTCAAACTTTAATTTAAGTCGTATACCAGAAATAGTGGAACTTGTTACAAATTTAGATCACTTTTAATTGATAGGTGCTTGCCGATAGAAGTTACCTTTGATCAGTTCTTCCTTGTAAAGGAGGGTAAAATCATATCTACTTAGACGGTCTTCAAGGGAGTGTGGTTGTTTCCGTTATCCCTTTATTTGATCTATTCTACCAAAAATCCTAGTATATTCTGTATAACCATAGAATACCTTACGAGAGTTTGCTTTGAAGGTATTCTAATCCCCCCAATCGAAGGGGTGGCCTTATGTCTATACATGCTAAATCTTCGTAAATCGTCGCCTGCATGAGTTCCAGGTGCAAAAACTGTCTAGTGGTGGCAAGTCTAGTCAGGTCTAGTTCAGGTCGCAACAAGTGGAACATCATCCAAAATAGAAGGCAAGTTTTTCAGTTCTCATCCAAGAACAATGGTGTTACGTTGCGTAAGCCTGCATCAAAAGACCACCAGTTATGAACGAAAGCCTCTATTGATTTCCTTGAATCCTTTCACCACGGGCCGCGTTGGCTTGCGTCCTCAGTTACTTCTGACGCTATCTGCAGTAATAGCCAACCAGGTATTTGTTAGAATATGTGTCTAATGTATAATTTTTAGCGGAAACCTCTGATTGAAATTCCTCCGGAAACGCTGATATTCGCATGCATAAGTCCTTAGTAGGAATTGATTTGGTAGTCGTGATCTTAAGACATAACGCCGACGTTAGTGTACGTAATAGAGTAACCAAATGGGAAGCGATGTGTTGATCGGCTATGGCTAGTTAGATTTCGCTGTTGTGAGCTGATGTAAACCTATTCTACTGCTAGATAAGAGATAGCTGAGTGTGAGCTTCCTCAGAATATTCCCGATTCCTCTCACGTTGCTGCCGGTTCGTCAAAAAGGCGTACTGTTACTTACGAGTATTATTCTTTCACACAAAATTCAAAATTAAAACAAAAACATTACAACCAAAAACATCAAATCTGTTCTACCCAATAGACTTGCCACGAGGGAATATGAAGATCCAATGCAGTGGTGAATTTAGTTCTTTCAAGTGTGTATTTATATCTACTGAACTATTATTGGTTGACTACCTTCCGACTACTCTAACTCTGCTCTCAATTCTAAGAATTTCTATCGGCCCACCGGGCCTCTTGAAATTCCTGTAGAAATGCCACAATTTCATCGCACCTCAATACTAAATTGAACACCATTTCAAACTAATTAAGAGAATTCGATTCGGTACCCAGCATGCTATGCTTTTCACCATATAAAAAAAAATCACCCAACAGTACCAGAAAAATATACATTGACACCGCGCGCCAATAGGTCTAGCAAGAGCAGGCACCTTACACACAAGTCGCTGGCTGTCATTGCAATACTCAGTGTTTCCGGGAGGTAGAGGACCGAGAGGACCAGGTAAAGCGACCCGCAACTCCGACACAAAACAGATCATCATCGCGAGGTGAAATTTCTTGAATTCCTCGATGGTTATGGGGACCCAAGCCTACAAATAATAACTGATCCTCGTTCTCAGTAATTAAACAGCAAAAAATACTTGAAAACCTGTTCCTTATCTGTTGAATCATTGCCTGAACGGACCGAACGCGTTCGTGTGCTCTATGTCCAATGCTTCAAGTATCGATCAAATGATTTTTCGTCAAAATATTCTTGGATCGGGCCGAAAGACAGACAAAGGTACTTGGGATCATGAAGCTGTTGAAGTCATACATCGGGATCGTCCGGGCTGCTCGTCTCGCCGGTTTACATCTTTGGCGATCTGGCATCGTTTGGGATGGTGTGTGCCTCTAGGTCAAATCCAAGAGTGATCTCAGTCCCCCATTCCCCATTCCCTTCTCATAACAATAATTTTCCCCCTCCCTCGCTGATCAAGTTCTGTGGCCCACAGGCAACGGACATGATTAGACGCTGAATTTATGAACTTTTTTGTCTATTCATTCAATTAGTAGGAGCCTGTGCGCAAAGTACAAGGTACCATCACTACCACCAGCACAGTGAGGTATAAAGGACAACACTATGTTTGCCTGTGTCCCATTAGGTAGGTGCCCTCTATGCACCCGATCCGATCGACCATATAAAGTTGAATTGCATTGCTATAACCGTGGTACGATCTTAAAGGTAGGTTCAGGCCCGATGATGATGATCTTCAGTAGTTACCAGAGGTGCAGTATGCGGGAGGAAGATCTTGTTATGGCACCAACAACTTTCAGTGAAGCTCATTTTCCACACGAACGTGTATCTCTATGCCGTTGCCGCATATCAGTAAAAGCATCCCAGAAGATGCTGCCCGATTGTGCAGCCACCTTGACGACTATTGCAAAGCGTACGATCCTCTGGTTTGGGCTAAGTGTGTCGCCAATTGGATGTGAACCCAAAAAATCACACCTGGACTCGTAAAATATGCGGCCAATTAACGCTGTGTTGGCCGTTTTTCCTTCGGACCATCTTTTTGTTGTTTCCACAGTATCAAAGGGCATGTAGAGTCCTCAGATAATCTCTGAAATGGACTAATTGTGGCTTAGGCACAAATTAAAATTTTCTCAAAATCAGCCCATTGGGGAATAGATCGAATCGTTACAAGGTTATAGCTTTGCTCATGCGACCAATTTTTCATGTTCACTAAGAATGGGTCGCACCTGAAGAGGTGATGACTTAATAGGCGGTACCTGTTAATGTTCATTCAATTAAGATAAGAAATGAACCGCTTAAAGGGAGCAAAACATTTGCACAGTTTGAAAAAAGAATCCACCTTCTCGCTCGTGTGTTTGTGTTAAGCTCAGACCGCAAAATTTCTACAAAGTTATTTTTGCCGACTCATTGCGCTGATGATGATCGTTGGAGTCGTCGTCGTCGTTATAGTCATAGCCCATGATCATCAACATAATCATCGTCATCACAATCATCAAGCAACAAGGGCACTGCCCTTTACCTCCCCGGTATAGGACGCCTGGCTTCGGGCTCATTATTCTCAGAGATTATTAATTAAGAAATTTATGTGATTTTGACTGATCTTTAGACTCAGCCGTTCCCTGATCACCTTTAATTCTCTTCTTCTTGTTTGAGAATGATCAGGCGCTTTTTCCCTTATCTACCCCCATCTATCTCTCACCTGTAAATGATTTGACCATTGGATTTCATTTGATTTGCTGTTGTTGTTATTCATCTCATCCCTTTTTGGTATTCTTACCTATCTTCATTGGTCCTTTGTAGTGTCTGCCTTTTGGAACGATTTCAGTTTCACGGTGTTGTTATTGCACTAGTGCCATGTGATCATTGGACACACATCATTTGTTTTTTTTCTTTCTTCTTTTTCATTTAAAAAGTAACCCGTGCCCGTAATGATTTCGATAGTCAAGAGATAAATTCTTGAAGAGCTAAACAATTTAGCTGAGCGGCATTAAAAATTCTGAGGAATTTAATCTTGAAGGGGAATAGGAGTGGAACGATCAGGCGATCAGGTGTGGTCCATTAATTTTGATCCTTTTACTCTCCCCGGTGGGGGTGCGAGGACCATTTGACTGCTAATTTTGATGGCATTTTGATTATAAAATGTTTTAAGTTTTTGTTGAAAGTTGGCTTTTTGAAGTCGTAAGCCAGTTTTGTATAAAGGTGCTAATTCTGATTATAATATCGTCTGTTAAAATATAGGAATATTTAAACTACTAACGATAAGGGTCAAGGCTCAGTAAAAAGTGACTCTCAGAGATTACTATTGGAACTTGATAGATAAATCCAATACACAGAAATGATGATATGTTAGAAGGCCGCATTTTTATTGGATTACTAGAAAAAATTGTGGATTTATAGAGGATCACATCATACTATTATATTATAATATTTATGTTACACGAAAATAAAAATAAAAACTTGTCTTCTATGATATATGAAGCAATGAGTTAATAGGTATACTTCAGTATGCTCTCATTACGAAGTATAAGCCTTTTTCCAATTTGTTGCATTTGTAAACTCTTCGAAGCCGTGATGGAAATTACACATTATTTTTGTATATGCATTTCTTGTTCTACAACTGCGAACTCTGAGCGAAATATATCAACTTCTGAGTAGCATGAGATTATTCTCGGAGCATCTCTTTTATATAAAACTTGATAAACATATGGAAATTTGTAGATTTGACATGGCTACCGCATATCGGTATAAAGGCTTTACAACTAACTTTCCTATAGTCGTCTCCTGTTAAACATTCCTATTTATTTTTATATTATTGCTTTCTATTTTATTTGTCAACATATTTTTTTATTTCTAGCAGAATTTGGGAGTGCTGCGTCGGTAAGTTTCATTTTTGTTTATTTATTTTAATACCATTTAATATTTGTATAAGTTTATAAAACATAAAATCTATTCTAAAATTAGTACCACCCATTTCAGTGGCCCAGAGGGCTGAGGCGCACGTCGACATATTTTCTCCCCTGTGGGTGTAGGTTCGAATGCTGTGATTATCTTATGGGTATCAGTGATTGAGGCAATCCACTGACATAAATTGTACGTGCGAAGCCACTGGGATGTTGCACAGTAATAATTTCATGCCAAAAATTTTGTGACCCGTTTGCAACATTTGTCAGGTTAAAATTTCCCAATGTCCTCTTCCCTAATTTCCTCCCGCCTAAGCTGTGCTATGTGCATCATAGAGTTGTTCCCTGAGTTTAGGCAATACCTTGAAAAAATGTTAAAGATGCTTAAAATTTCTTGCGATCGAACCATGAGATAAAAAAGGCTCATAAAAGGTATCTCACGAATATAATATAGTGGTTTAAGGAATATTCGCAGCACCTCCATCGGTATTACAGAAACTGTATAGAAAGGTTTCCACCAGGGATCTAACATGATTTGAAATAATATTGGGAAAGTTATTACAACTATCCAAGGTGAGTTCAGAGAATACTCATAGTATACAGTCGCCGACAATTCGGTGCATTCATGGAAGCTTAAGAATGGAAGAATCCAGCTATTATAAAGCCCTGTCTTATATAATTGATGGCTATCACAAGCTATACGCAGAGGAGCTTCTGGGCAAATATCAGTGAGACTGGCAGTGTAGTATTTTATCCCACCTGGTCTAACCATTATGAGAGTACCCCGAAAATTTGCATACCTTTGCCACTTTAACCTTGAAAAATATACACAAACCCAAATACGTTTTTTATATACTCTTGATTAGATTTGAAATTATGTCAATATCATAGAAATGGTAGTAAATCTGGATGATTCTGATTATCACAAGGGTCTGCAAATAGAAGAAAGAAATACAAAGTAGTTGGCAAGCTCTTTTGAACATGAATCTACGAGTTTTGTAAAAGGAGTGAAATTGTATGCCTACGAGGGCCGATATAATAGGCAATCATGATGATGAGTATTTGCTTGGACATTCTACTTTCCGAAAGCTTAAGAGTCCTGAAAACTCTGAATAAAATGGTATGTTCGCATGTATGAAATGTTCGTTTTTTATGATCACCGAAACCTATTGTAAGTTTATTATATATCCATTAAAAGAAGAGATACAATAAAAATTACTTATAAATGCAATGAAGATTCTACGAACTTTGATTGTATTTATAGTGACAAAGCTAACCAATCCAGAAACGATTTCGTGGTTATTTTTTAATGCGGCTGCGGTTACGTACTTTATTTTATTTTACTTTACTTTATTTTACTTTATAATCAAATAAATTCTTCTAAAGTTATGCAAACTGTAACCCTCAATTTAGTATTATATAATTGTCGTACCCGGGTTTCTTATGTCCTTGAATATTTGGTAGACACCCGTTTTTACATGTAAGATAATTTTTTTGGAGTAGGGCCGACAGTCACTCGAACTCTCTAAGAAAATCACAATCAGCCCATTTTTTTTAAGTAAAAATAAAGACTTAAAAAATAGGAAATAATTTGAAGAAAAAATCACAAAATATTCAAGTTATATTTCATATCTAATGAAAGGACGAAAATTGGTGTGTCGCTGAGATAGGGTGCTCAGTAGAGTCTAGGAGGGGAGGTAGTGTGTATGAGAAAAGCAAAAACCGATAAAAAAGTGAAAAATGTGCCTACGCAACCCTCAAATTTTTTTCTTCCTCGTCGTCTCAAGCATACACAAAACACATATACATATACACCTTCCCGAACGCAGAGAAAAAACACATTAAAATACCGTCATACATTGGAACGTCTTTTCTCTAGGGGGATGATGGTGACGATGATGAGGGGATGGTATAACTTGAAGTTAGTCGAAAAAAATCGGCATAGCAAAATGCGTTTTTTTATTCCCCCGATCTCATTTTTTATGACAACGGAGGGTATACTTCGATTAGAAAAAATAAATTAAGCAAAAGCTCATTAAAAATTGCTCGTGCAATATAAGTTATAGGGGGGCGAGTTTGAAGGGTGAACAGGGTGCACACACAATGCAATTAAAATAGACAGTCAGAGGGATATTGATGGCATGAAGACGGATGCAAAAACGAAATCGAAAAAAAAATTCGTAAAGAGGGAGAATCACAGTGGATAGTTGGTTGTTGTCGCCATCGTCATTACAAGTTCCTTGTAGAAAAAAGGGTGGCGGATGGGTAAATTGACGCAACCTAGACGAAAAAAATTGCAAATTTAAGCACAGTAGATATTATGATCGGCACCCTTTCAAAGAATCTCTTTACATCGAACGACATTATTTATTATTTACACTATTGATGCATACACCTTTAAAGATATAGAGGGCCATTCTGTTGTTGTTTTGCGAGGAATGCGGTCCTCCGAGTCGGATTTAATTATGATAAGTAATGCTCGGTAGTAGCATTTATGGGGGTGGTGGTGGTTATCTCCTGGCGGTTTGTTAAAAATTATTCGCTATACACCGGCAAGAACACATCAAAAGTGAAAGTGCGCCCCTAATGATGACGATGACGATGGCTTCCCCTTTTATTTCCTATTCATAGCGGGACCTATATATTTTTTTGTTTATTTCGGGGGCTCCCCTTCCCCATCCAATTCATTCATTCGGGCCATTTGGTTAGGATGATTTTTTTCAGATTTGAACTCCCTCCACGCATACGCTGAGGTGGTGGAAGCGCGGGTGGAGGATTTCACATATAAATTCGATGTACGACTAACTATATGAGGACCAAGTGAATAGTGAAGAAGGACTGGATGGGTGAGAAGAGGGAAGTCCTTTTTTCATTCATTTTCTTTAGACGCACAGGAAAAAAATGGGATACGAGTTTCATTGTGGGTAGTGGTGATGGCGGTGGTGAGGGTGATTGCTGCGAAAGGTGTTGTATATGTATGGGTGTGTACACATATTTTTCGTCTCCTTTTGTCTTAAAGATTACAATGAAAGCCTCCGGCTGCTTTTGGCTTTTAGTTAGGAACCACATAAAGAACATTCTTAAAAAAGACAATCCTAGTCAACAGCAAAAAGGGAATTTGTGAGTTTAGCTAAGAAGATGCGACTGTCAGGTCCGAGAGGGGTCAAGGGTGGCAGGTTGGATGCTGGATATGTAGCGAGAATGATACCATTAGGATGCGGCCAAATGGAAGTGGGAGAAAAGCTTTTTGCCCGTCAGCAGGCACTCAGAAGAAAGAAATGTTAGACCTCAGGCTCGCTTACTGAGTACTGTGGGGGAAGAGGGGGAGTTATGGGAGCCAAGAGATATGTGCGCGACCGGATGGAGGCTACAAAATCTGCACACACAAGGGATGAAAATTTTCTTAACCATTATTTAGTCATATATTATATTTCTCTTTTTTCCTAGGTAGTGAAGTGACTAGGGTTGGGTATTGATTTTTTTTATAAATACATGTACGGAATGCTTCGTTTGTTTTTTTTTTGCGCTGGGGTGTTGCTTCTTATACTTTGCGGGAAATTTTGCCGTCACCCCTGGCGTCCAAAGACTGTGAAGTAAAGAAGTAGGAAAAAACAGAAAAAATAAATTAAAGCACCCGCATGTAAATTATGTGTAAGCATATCGGGACACATAAAAATGTGATTCTGGGGGTGATGGTGACTGCCAGTATGATGGAATTGTGAAGTTGTTAAGAGAGGGAAAATCAATGAAAAAATATCTCAGGAGCTACACGGAGATACTGCAATTTAAATAATTTTCAGTGGGCTTCAACAAATTTTCATGAAAAATAATTCGTTTTGTACAGACGAAGGACAATCGTCGCCACAATGATAATGACAAAGATCCTTACCTACAAAAGGGCTGTAAGAGGAGGACGAAGGTATTCTACGCCTGTGTCCCAAGTCGGAATTGGACTCCACGTCAATCAGTGTTATGGTCAGTTCCAGCTCAGTTAGCACCAGTACAAACTTGTAACTCGATTGCGCGCAGAGTCGAAATCTGCAAGGGAATCAGCCTGGCTTTAGGTCCAAAAGGGTTCCAAATGATCGACTCTATTCAACGCAAACAAAGCAGTACGTCCTGTCCAAGCGTTTCATCGCATTCTTTGCAACAGCAAAGAAGTTATTGGTTACCTGAACCTCTGAGATTTTCAAGTTAGAAAAGTTTGAGACGCTCACCCCGTTGATTTGGGGTTCGTTTGAGAGAGATTAAACAGCTTTTGTCCATAACTATCCAGCAATATTCTTACTCGTAACAGAGGCCATAACATCTGGAGAAGAGTTCACTCATCGAACTTATTAAATGAATATCACATACTATGCTATGTGTATTGTGCTCTATTTCTCTGGCCAAGAAATGATTTATTCTTACTCTTACAAGCTGAATACCCAGTTCCCTATAGAATGACTTTTGAAAAAATTGAAATCTTTTGGTGTCAAACCAGGTAAGGTTTTGTTACCGAACTCCTCATCCAGATTAGAGTCCCTCTCATCTGTTCTACTATCAAAATGTCAAAATGAATTTTCTTCTAAAAGAGTCTATTTCAGACTATTTTTTCTATGAGGAAGCTTTCAGGCTACTGTCCTAAGAGGAAGCTTCCCTCTTAAAAACATATTGACTGTGGTCCACAGGGATCAATTTTGGTTCCGTTTCTATTTATCATTTATAATATATGACATATTCTTTAATGTGGAGCAACTTTGCAATAAACCTCCTAAAAATTCTTGCAAATGCTCAAAGAATCACCAAATAAGCAAAATATTAGAAACCACCTCGAATAAGGGAAGATATGACATAATTTACACTCTTAATAAAAAAGGGAACTGATCAGCTACAATCAGAATGAATTCATTCAAACAGGGCCAAATATTTTAAATGGCTTCAACTAAAGAATAAAAGGGACGAAGGACACGCACTAAATGTGAGCATTTTTTTTTACGCGCGTACCCCATGCGTATTCTGTACACCGAAAATCCATCCGTATCGATACGAATCAATGGAAAAAATAATTAATAACATCATCCTCTCAGTTCGATTAGGGGTTGAAATGGCAGTTTTCCCTTACCTCTATGCGTTCAATATATATACGCGAATACTACACGTTTGTTACATTGTATTTTGTATGATTGTCGCCATCATTTTTTATGGTCCATTGCAATGGGATTCTGTTGTTTCGATGATTTCATTTTTTTCTGTGTGCTTTTTTTCTTTACGATGGCTTCCATTTTTAGCTAGTGATGGTGATGTAAAACCGTCATTAGAGTAAATAGCAAGAAATGTACAATTTTGGAGGGAGACAAATTCTGGAGAACTAAGGGATAAAAGTTTGTAAATAGAGTCGTGGAAATCGTCGTTTTTGGGGATGAAATGGAGTGTTGTAACTTTCATACGCGGAAAAAATTATTTTTTAGGCACGGGATTTTAGATATATAGATAAGAAATTTCGAATTTGGAGTTTTCCGACTGCCATTTGTTTTCAGTACCGCTCCCTGTTAGTCAAATCAAAACACAACATTTGAAATGTAGTAATTGTTAAAAGTGATCTCCTATAGTCCCTTCTTTTCGACTCCTTTTCCTCAAGTCGTGCCAAAGAACCAGGCTTTAGAGCTTAGGTAATATGGAAATCTACAGGGACTTAAGGAACTTAAGTCTTTTCAAAAACAATTAAAACGTCAGTTCATTGGAGACATTGGTAGTGCATCAATAATGAGAGCGGCTTCGAGAACACAAATAAATGATCACGGAACTCAAACTGATAATGACAAAAATAAATTGCTGGCGACCGTGAATAGGTGCTCTATAAGACTGGAACGAGAGTTGTATCATGTATTAACAAACACACACAGATTGGTCGCATTTAAAGAGAAAATGCAAAGAATTAGAACAGGGTGACAAAGCGTATCATCAATAAAAAAGTCAAAATAACTCCGCTTAGTTTTTCAGAATCATTATTGCCCTGTGAATTAAGTACACAATACATGAGCACGGAGAAAAGGCTCCAGGAAAATGAGAGTATCGATCCTTGATATTACCAACGCATCACTATTGATCTTAAAATGATTCTGCGGCTGCAAAGACATGCCATTAATTTGTAGTCTGCCTAATAGCAGTAATATGAGATTTGTACATAAGGATAGGATCGAATAGTGTGAAATATTTTTTGCGTTATTACAAAAAGTCCAGATACTTTAATACATTTTTTCCAATAAAAAATATATAATTTGTTTAGCTTTTTATTACTCCATATATGAATGCCCAGAATAGCTACATTGGGCATGATTCGACCTATACCGAACGAATCTTTTAAAAATATCTGTATTTAGCGGTCCAATTATACGACCTCGATTGATATCCGTAGCTTTCCCTCATGAAAATAAGTACACGAAATTAAAGCTACTGTCGTTCGCGAAGGTATGATTTTGATTGGAAATGAGACAAATCATCTATGAAAAGAAGAAAAAGAATAGATGGAACGGCGGAACTTTGAGGCACGCCAACATTAATCATGTAATATTTGGAGATAATACCATTAAAAATTGCACAAATTGAAAATAAAGACAGAAAATATCCAATGCATTTTAGAACACGGTGATCCCAAAAAAGGGTTTCACCCTCAAGCATCCAACAACATCAATAAGAGTTGGTATTTATGGCAATATTTCCACAAGCGAATCCCTCAAGTATTTCTGGAAATTCCTGGTTCAGATTTTCAACTCCATTGCAAAGCTATTAAAAGTGCTCAGAACTTGAAAAACTGAAATATTAGAAAATATTAAAATATTGTAAGGTAGACCGAAATTCATTTCGTGGCAATTCTAGGCGGTCACAAAAACACAGAAGAAAAGAGATTTGTCGTAATTTAGGGGCGTTAATTACACCAATTTTCCCCTGAAATGTAACGGCATTGCTCACTGTATTAGGATTCTCCATTAAATGATTATCTAAAGGTTTTAGAAACAAAAGGATAAATGCCTTCTGGTAAGAAAGACATTGACTTGTACTGAATACACTCTCTTCGGACTAGTATTTGTGGAGGGCTGATGGCTTACTAATCTTGTTATGCACTTAAGGAATACCCACAAATAAATGTTCTGATAAAGAGATAGTATAGGTTGGTACAATGCAACCATCCAAAGATCAACCTTTGCAGGAAAGCAAAATAGAAGAGAACAAAAATTATTTGGACCCAAAAAGTGCCCATGGCGGACTCAGAATCCAAAAGGAAAATATGGTATCCTGTTCTGAATTCGAAGGAAAGGGTCATAGAATTTTACAGACTGGCAGTCATCGGAATGGAATAAGACGGACAAAATATCTTTCCTTTAAATTTACTTTAAAATTCTCGTTTACTCGTTTGAAACTCACTAAATTTCTGTTTTTCTTAATTACATTTCTAAAATCGCTCTATTTTCCCGATCCCTTCCTATTGTTTCTGTTCTTAAACAAAATTATTACTTTACCTGGTAAAGATACTGCAGTGTATCATAAAAACAATATATCTCAATAGGGTCACAATGAAAACGAGTCGTGTCACCCAAAATGTGAAGTGAGAAAGATCATGGACTATTTCCATAGCCTCTAAAGGAGGCGCACACTATACTCAAGTAACCATTCACAGGCACTACATAGGAGGACCAGAAAAATGACAAAAGAAGAAAAAATGAAAAAAATGCCAGCGAAATAATAAATTTTGTTGTAAATCGATGTTGAAGTGCTGTATCCGTGTTCAACTCTAAAGTAAGTAAAGTAACCACTCTGCGAGCGCACCACAGTACACAAGAAATCCATAGCCATCTTCCATTCGGAACCAATCCAATCCGGAGCAGTTGATTTTTTCCTTCCCCCCCTCTCCCGTCCTCCGTAATCATTGCTAGAGTAAAAGAATATGTGTGCCGTTTTTTTCATCCTCTTTTTCTTCATCGCAGAGTACTTTTTATTATTTTTATGCTGCCCGGTGTATTAGTGACATTCAAGTTAGCGAAGGAATCATTAAATTTACTGTCCCTTTTCTTGGTTTTTCACAATTTATATATGAATTGTGTTCGAAGGGCCATATATCATTTAGATATCATTAATTCCGATTATGTCTGTGCGGAGGGGGTGCGAGGAGGCCAGGGACACAAGGGTGACCGTTGAAGAGCCTATATAGGTTTGGTCTTGAGAAGAGTACTGAATATCTTGTGATTTAGAGAAGCTGTGTGAAGTTTGGTACTGGATATGGGGATGGGGAGGAGGGGGATCAGAAAATGTGACCAAGAAAAGGTGATGTGGGATCAAACCAGGCAAACATGGGGTGGTATTGTACCACGAAAAACACAGGAATAAATGTAAAGTGAAAGAAAAAAATAATTTGTGTAAAAATACAAAATAAAATGAGTGAAGTGTTCATATTTATATGCAATTCTTTGAATTCCTCCGGAAAATAAATTGAGTAGAACATGGCAAGAGGGCAACCATTTGTACCTGTGCAACCCAGGTTTAACTTTAAGAAGCTTATACAAGTCAAAAAATTCCTAGAGTTCATCGTAGTAATATCCTTTATCGACATCCACAATTAAAACCAGTCACCGAAAAATGTTACTACGTCACACTGGTGAGGTAACGTAACTTTCGTGAAGTAAATATCGAATCATTTCGTATTTGAGGGAGCTGTTCTATAATTGGTTAGTGCAAGGAATATAGAATGATATTGGTCTAAATTGAGAAGTTGATGCCTCGTGTATAGTCATAAATAATAATTTGGCGTCGTGTCAGATCACGTGAAATAAACTAACAAATTTAAACGAATTCACTTATATAATTGGTATACCAATTTTTCTGTACATTTCGTTGATTCAGGGCTTGTTTGCATCTCTTGTGCTATACTGATCTAACCAATTATACTGCACTGTACTAACCAATTACTTTGATAAGTGCAGAAAGTATAGGTGACACCAGCAGGCCTTTAAACATCAATGTAAGGCTATTGAATTAGTATTAGTGATAAAGAGAAAATTTATAATACTTTTCAGAGTGCAACCTGAGGCCAAAGACAATTGACACGTGTCCATTTTTACACCGATCGCCATTCCTCTGCACAAAAAAAACACCGTTTTAAAACTCCAAGGTATCGATCATTCACATATGTAAAACCCCATTTTTTTTTTTGTTCTTACCCCCACTAAGTGGTTAGCCAGTCTCCATCTTATCAAAAAGAAGCGCATATTCAAGAACTCATAGGTACACAATACAAAAAACACACAAAAAAAATCCTCTCTTATTTTCTTTTCATTACATTAGTGTGCGCGCCAGGAGCATATCTTAAGAGGGTTGATTTAGATTATGGGACCATTCGATACTTATTTCATCCCCCTTAAGAAGAAAAAAAAACGCAAAACAAAATGTACCAAAGAAAGTTAAAGTAGGTATCAAAAATATTGAAACAGAATAATACGATGACAAAATGTATACTCGCGAGCACGTATACATAGTCCAATTTAAATTGGGTGGCTTGAAGAGGAAGCCGGATCACAAATCAAATTTATCGAAAAAGGGGTCTACCAATTAGGTATAACAGCACACACATTTTAGAGAGAATTTTCTTTGAAACAGATTCAATACAACGCACGATAAGTTACGGATGGAAGGGTGAAATGTTGTATCATTTTTTTTCAAAAGGGTTTCTTGAATGAATCGATTTCTTTTTTTT
>QYTT01078712.1:0-18649 GCA_006980735.1 Dasypogon diadema | reverse complement strand
ACTTGCCACAGCCATGAATACTTTGAAATGTATCCAAATTTCTACCCGATAAACGTTGTTCAGCCGCCGATCCATGCGGTATCATTTCATATTCTGTTTTCAATTTGTCTAAATCAACCAAAGCTTTACATATAAAATTTTAAAGGCTGAGTGTTTTTACACATCCTTTTTATCCTCAGTCTTTATCACATAAGACCAAACATCAGATCTACACATGCATGGGTGTATGTATATGTTATGCACCCAAGCGTAAAAGGAGGGATGAATTTCTTTTCAAATGGCTCTATTTAAACCGAAGGTTTTTGCTACAAACACCACACACCACATCCAGCACCCCTACCTTGGCAGGAAACTTGAGCATGGGATATATATTTCCATGGCGAAGCTTGTAAATATTTTCCCTGATATTGACACCGGATAGGGTAATATTATTACCGCTTTCATATTCAAATATTGATTTTGAGGATTTCGGTTGGGTGAGATATTTCTCATAAATCCTGGCCGCTTGGGTTGATGCTCTTTCGTATTTATGTATTGGCAGTCAGGAATTGATGTTTAGATATGTTATGGTAATTGCTATGCACACCGGAAATATACATTGCCTTTACAAAACTTTTGAAATAAAATATTTTATTCGATTTTACTGCACTTCTTGCTTTTACATTTTTATACATTATTTGGGAGGCGGTTATTTTAAAGAAAAAAAATCGCTTGCTAGTGAAATATTAGTTTTTGTTTGAAAATGCATTTTACTATGAAAGCCCTAAAGTTTACTATGAAATATTACTCTAAAAGTGCAACTAATATTGTTTGGTGGAGTGTGTGCACTCTTTTCTTCTTTATATCTTATAAATCGTCGAAAACAAAACGTATCTATGATATGTATTTTTATTGACGTATCATACAAACAAATTCACAGAACGTATGTCAAAATCCACTTCAATGAAGACAAGCCTTTGCTGGCCAGTCCATTTGAACTGGTGGAGGAAATATGCGGGGATGCTATTGACATCAGTCGAGATCACATGATTAGATTTCGAAAAATCTGCGATTGGGGCAAAAAGAATTTTGTTATTTTTAACGCAGCTACGAACATCCGACCCCGTGCTCTTTAACCAATTTCATATTAAACTACAATATAATTCCCACAACTTTGCAGCGGCAAGAGTGCTCTGTGAGAGCTGAGTCCAATGAAAGGTTTTATTTAGGAGCACTCATTTAATTGGCTGCCTTTCTATCTTTTATTTTTACTTTCATTGGAACGGTTTGAATCAAAATATCTGACTTAATTTCTTGTAGAGTTTCGCTGCGCACCTCCACACACGTTTCTAATAGTACTTACCCTTAAAGATAGGACATGACCCCATCTATTGTGAGATTTGTTGATTCCTTCTTGAATAGAACGTAGGGGATGTGGAACAAACCACAATCTTTCAAACTTGCTATACTCAACTTCTTGATTCCACCCACTTTCCGTGTCAATTTCCCAATCAAGTTCGTGTCTAGATTTGACTACATTACAAAAACAAAACTTTAATATACAGGATACCCCGGAATCATTGGGAAATATCTTTGGGTTCTTAGTGTGAGTCGAAATATACAAAAACTCGAATGCCAGAGAAGGTTTACTCTTACTGTTTAAGGAACAGCGATTTTAAAAATTTCTAGGAGTATTTTTTATTTGATTTCCCTCACTTTTTCTTTCTTGGCCTATAAAAAAACTAGCGAAACTAATAGTAGAAATGGTACAATTGTACTAGGGTGGCAAAGTTCACATGATGATACTTTCGTGATTTGCTTCTCACGTTTCACGATTTGCTCTCACGTTGCTATCAGAATCTTTTAAATTAAATTTGCATTCGTCGGAGAATGCGACATCATTTCATTTGGTTTCACTCCAGTTTTTGTGAATTGGACACCACTCCATTAGATTTTTTTTGCAGTTTACTTACTTGAGATTTTTTGCAAGATCCGCATGACCCTAGTCTTGCACGAATCAAAATATTTCTCATAGTCTTGTTAGGAACCATCCATATACTTTTTTAACTTAAAACGCGACCATTTTCAAATCATACTAGTCGCATATCAAATCAGTAACGTTGGCTGTCAAGAAGATCAGAATTTCAAATCAAACAAAACCTAAATTTCAACACGAATAAGTCTATTTTCCGTTCAAAGAAGTCTAAACCTTTTTCTCATAATCACATTTAGGATTAAAAGTGTAGTAAATACTGTTATTGATTATATTTATATGTAAATTGCTACAAAGTATTGTTGCAAAATTTTTTTTGCCTCATAACTTTTTTCCACCAGTCAGTGAATAATTGTTTTATTTATAAACTAGTTCCAACTAACTTCGCTTTAATTTTTATAAGTTTTGTAACCAGCGGAGAATTTGTAAAGAAGTTGTCTATCATTTCGTTTCTTCCAACATATTCACTAAGTGGTATGGATGATAATTTACAACGAAATTATTATTCATATCTGATGTAATAAAAAGTTGATTTGAAATTTGTTTGGTATATGCTGCGTGAACCTTAGCTTTCGTGGGAGGTAGATGTTCACAGTTGGTAAAATCTATATCTCATTTGTAGCTGCCTTCACTGTTTTCAATAAATGTATATCATACATCCGGAATCAAATTTATCAGTTTGGCTTCGCTTCCTTTTTTCATCTAAAATCTTCCCTACCAGCTCTTCCGAGAAATCAGCAGGTTCCCATTTCCTACTCCACAAATATAATAAGAGAATATGTTTTTTATATGTATTTCGACACACAAAAAGCAAAAACGGAAACAACAATTCATAATTTATAAAAGAAAGCCTAGTTTGTGTTTTACCTTTCAATCCTAATACTTGCTTGAAACTATGATGATATGATCACCTTCCAAATCCCTCAATAACATTATAAAAGGACGTTAATTTGACAGCCAAAGATCTAATCCTATATGTTTCTCCGCGAAAAACGAGACAAAAGAAGATAGAATTAGAAAAATTTACTAAACGGATAACATCGGAATTGTCATAAGGTCAATTTGTTGTATTAATAACTCTGTTTGCGCCAAACTTGTATACATTTTTTGACATGTGAACTTTTCTGGCACCCTATGCGGTCGAACAGTTTGCCAACCCGGATTTACTCAAAGTCCCGATAAAGAAATCACAACGCCTTATTCGCCTCTTAAAAAGACTGTAACTGAAATTGTTTATTATTAATGATTTCCAAGAAAATACAGTCAAGCTTAAATAGTCGTGTAAAACACGACCAAGCACTCCCATTAACATAATTTATTTCTCGCGTGACTAAAAGTTCGTGAAGGTGCATTTACTATTCATCCGAGCAATATCTATATACGTAATTACGCTGATATAACGACTTCACTTCCCATTTTCACTTTATTCGATGATTTCAGCTTGAAAAGTTGTATTTTCCTCAATCAATTAATTCGAATGCCATACAACCTTGAGTTGCAACTATAATATGTGTGAAATTTTACTCCTGATCTCGAACAATGTTAGGAGGTTCCTCTCTAAATGCTCAAATTCCAATGAAATATTGTTGGAATCTAGGAACAAAACAGGTTGAACAATGAGAAACCTTTTAAAAGTCCACCAATCACTGAAGTGAATAGGTAATTGCTTGATTATGTTTGAATCACCTCAACCTCTTATTGGTCACCTGAACCGTAAAATCCAAGTGCTATTGCTCAATGAAGCGTTTTCATTATTCATGAGATACTCCACAATGCTTGCCCACGTCCACGTCCAGCCGGGAAGAAGGGCCGGTAAAAGTTATGGAAATTACCAGGCAGTCAGCCAATAAACATCATCATCATCGGCCATCAATGCCACAACCTGTTGGAGTGCCAGTTACTCCTCGCATTGTTTTACGCTAATTGATTTGCTTGGTACCGACAATAAACATAATTCGACAGCAAGAAATTATTTGATCTAATCGCAGGTATAATGGCTAAATACAGGTCGGCATTAGGCTAATGGTGGCTCATTCTAACGGCAATTACCGTGATTGATATAATTATAAATATTTTCTAGCAATCCCTGCCCAGCTTGTACGAACAAATTCCTATAGCTTAATTGAGGACTTAAGTAATAACACAATTAGTGGCATTTCGCTAACATTCTCTTTTGTTTCGTGCAGCTGCCTTTCCGATTGCACGTCGTATCGGCCACCCCTATCAAAACAGGACGCCACCAAAGCGAAAAAAACCGAGGACATCCTTCACCCGTATTCAAGTAGCTGAACTAGAAAAGCGGTTTCACAAGCAAAAGTACTTGGCATCAGCGGAACGCGCTGCACTGGCTAGAGGTCTAAAAATGACAGATGCTCAAGTGAAAACGTGGTTTCAGAACAGAAGGACGAAATGGAGGTAAGTCTTGGAATTCTTGTTATTAATTGCTATAATTTGAAAACTAATGAAGTATATATATATAATGGGGTTTCCATGCTAGATACAGTCGCGAATTAACTCTACTTATAGTTACGTCTGATATTCGGTCGCCTGTAGACAACATAGAACTTAAAATTCTTGTTCCTCATATTTCTTTTCAAACTTCGATACTATCAATATTAAGAAAAACTGCTTACCGACTTACGTACCAATGCACATCTAGGTTACTTTTTGCAAACTTTCTCTTCAATAGGTTCCAAAACGTGATCGCATCCATTAACAATAGCTTAGGGGTGTACATCTGAATCGTGGGATTCCTTAGGGATCTGTATTAGCCTCGCTATTTTACAATATGTACATTAATGGCCTACCTGAGCTAGTATTTTATGATATTTAAAATTCATTTGTGTGCTAAAGACGCGTATCATAAGGCGACCTATCGCACTAATGGAAGATTGTGCCAGAATAAATGAATGATGACCTCTACAAAATTTGTGCTTGGTCTCTGGGCAACAATCTTTTATTGAACACAGAAAAATCACAATGCGTTGTGTTCTCGGTTGAGTAATCTATCTCGCCAGCCCTGTTCCTCGTATGACTTTGACCTGCTTTCAAGCAAACGAGACGGGAGTGATATAGACAACTTTTATAAACCACCATTCGTCCAAGTGTAACAATTTCTCTGACTTTCTCTCTTTTTAATATGCTCCATTCACTACAAGGAATCCGAGGAGTTTGGGAGCTAAGCAACCCAGTCTGACATCCAAATTTTAGCCCTCGAACACTCTGATGGGATCTCCGGTCTTGGCATGCCTTAAAGTCGTGCATTACTCCACACTTCTACCACTTTAGACACACTATTCTTGAGGAAGACAAGAGAGTACCGGGCCGGGATCTTGACATGCTCAACCTATAGGGTTATGATGAAGCCTTCTTTCTACCGAAAGCGCAACTGATAGAAGCTCTGGGAGCTTTACCCCCTTATTCGGGCTCTGGATTGATACTTCTGGCTTGACGACCGTAGCAGAGCCTAACATTCCAGCAGCGTTGCTGGAGGAAGCCATTCCATGCCTTTGATAGTTGACACAACTGAGATCTGTGAAATGCCTGCAGAGCTAATGGAAGCTTTAGCAGGTTTCCTAGAAGATGTTGCAATCATTCTAAGGGCATCAATCGGTCCTTCGCCTTTTGATTTTTTACGACGTTGTCTTCCTCGTCCTTGGATCTGGTCCTCTTCGCAGCAGCTAAGCCTTCACTATCTTGACATGTTCCTTTCGTCGCCTGCTATTTTGTAGGTTAAAGAGACATGATACGGTCGTACGGATCGTTGGCAAAAATGTTCCTTGCCCAACATATTGTTTTTCTGTTCTACTGTGTTAGGCTTCAAAACTCATAATTCTTATCTTCCTTTATCGCATTATTTCTTCTTCCTGACTCGAGGAGCTTTCGTCCTTATAGGTTTCTTCCGGCAGGTTGTGTCCCTATCTGTGTCCCCGGCAGCCTATCATCTTCCCTCCACCTAACGTCAAAAAGTTTTTTATTTTTTGTTTTTCTCTCCATTTGTGATTTCACGAATAAGCCCGAAAAATAGATCCTTCTTGCCTTGGCGACTTACCAAGTTAAGGCACTTATACTATGGCGATAGCTATTGCTCTGTCCATCACAAGAACTCGTTACGACTGATTATGCCCTCAGCCTTCGATCTTAGCTGCGGTTTTAAACAAAAGTGTAGAACAAGAAAAGGGAGCTTTTTATTTGAATAAAAAAAAAGCTATAGACTTCATGCTAACCATCTGAAGGGGTTGCCCGATTGGATTTATTTTATACTATTTATATTAATAAAGTGTCTGTGCGCCAACTTTAATCTATATAAATCAAAGCGCTTTCGTTTTAGAAAAGAAAACGTTTCATATGGCAACCCTCCGAGTTATTTCATTTTGTTTAATTAATGGCTATATATAGTTTATTTCTTTGTATAATAAATATTCTTAGACTTTACAAACATTTGCTTAATCTTACAATGCTCTACGTCTAGTCAAGTTTAGGGTATAATAAAATTGGTCTACAAAAATGAGTAGTCGACAAATACTTTAAAAACTTCGTAAATAATTTTGAATGACACATTTGAAATATACATCAATATCAGACCATAAGTATAGGAGTGGGGAAACTATAATCAGCATATAGATCAGCTACGCACGCCATTTTTATAGCCACGCATCCGTGCCGAACACCTTATTCAATATGTGTTCAAGTAAGGGGGCCACAATGTCTTGATGTAGTAGTAAATGTTAATATGTAAACGTTAACGTTACTTCCCCAGTAAAAATTCAATTGACATGTTTTAAATACAACGACACCGACTAAAGGAATGAGAGACAAGGTGGGTAGCATAAAGTAAAAGCAGAGAATGCCGGTGCCATTGGGATTCATTAAATATTGAAGGAATTTTTATTTTAAACCCCTTAATACTGAGATGAGAGTAAAGTTTCAGTAGTGTACTTCGTGAAAACAGAAAGGGGACTACATGAGACGGAAATAAAAATTTACACGACACAAAACCTGAAAGTAAAGCGCACGGCTTCCTTTTAGTGGAAAACTCCCACTTTGTTCGCATTATTCCCCTTGAATTTTTCATGATTTTAAATACCAGGCAGCGTAACTGTGTCTGTGTTCTTTTGGAGGGTGGTTTTTCACGTTGCCAATCCCACAATTTTAAGTCGTGTAAATCCTGATAACAAGTGAGGAAAACATTTTTTAAAAAGAAAGAAATAGTTAGAATTCTATTTAACAGCATTGTTGTTTATAACATTCTAGAAAAATAATTTTATATTTGAGTGTGGGTTTAAAATTTACAAAAATTGCTAATTTCGTGTTGCAACTTTAATTTTTCTAAAAGAGTCCAAAGCATTGGGGTAAAAACACATTTTAGAGATAACGACTGAACCCATAATTTTAATTTCAAAATGAGCAATTTTAATTTACGTTTTATCCATATCCATCCGTCCTCTTGATTCTATCGAAAGATGAACAGATACGAATGATGCCTCACTATCGCAAAAGGGCTATACTGAATTTGTTCTCAATGCCGATGTGGAGAGACAAAAGGATGTCAACAACGCAAATTGTCAAGAGTGCCAGTTTTTCACGTAATATGTATAATTTAATGTATAGGGTGGATATTCTAACCCTTTCTGCAGATATGGTTGGGGGATTGGATCTCGTGGTATATCGTATGAATGAATTAATTGAACTCTCATTGGACAAAGCTACGTTATCAAATATTTACCCTGTACTAATCAATTGACCAATGGAATTTATAAAATAGAAATTTAATTTTATAGTTTCATCAGGAGAATTTACCATAATTTGTCACATTATGTCCTTATCGATCATGTTTGACATGAGATACTTTTGTGGGATGCTCTAGTCGAGATTATAATACGACAAAAGGTCCTAAATCTCTGTCATATGGTAGTCTACATTGAAAATACCATCTTAGAAAAGTTCAAATAGGAATGGCCAAGAGGAATTACACTATAAAGTATAATAGATAAATTGATGTATCTAAAAGAACTATTAGAAGGTATCTTGCCGTTGAATGGTATCAAGTGATTTTCTGTACATACACATACACGTATTTGTAGTTGTTTTTCTTGAATCCTAAAGAAATAACCTGGAAATAAAGGAGACAACTCTTGAGTAAAAAAAGCCTTGTGATTAATTGTTCTTTTGTTTGATACTTGGTGGAAATAACTTTCATAGACATAGTCAGTATGGACCTTATTTTTGGAAATTTCTCAAAATTAAAGTATTTGACTTGGAAATGGTTTGATAAATCTGAAGACTTTCTTTTTTTTATAAGTCTTTAAAATACACTTATTGTGAGACTCAATGTGAGCAGATATATAAAAATGATCGCTGGTGAGTTTATTCTGTTTCGTTCTATATTTTATTTTTCTTTATCTTTATTGATGTCGATCTCCTGTAACAGTTTCATTCGATTTCAAAAGCAGGTAATACACCACGCTTTCTTACTCCTACCTTGTGACGATGAATATTTCGTTTCAATGTGGATGTCGATAGTTAGCCTGGATCCACCCATGATTTTTTCCGTTGGGTATTATCGTAGTAAATCCATTTTTCATCGCCATTTACACATTGCTACAAAAAGTTTTTCTTTTTCTGCTTGGCAAGCAAAGAATTCGAAATGTTTAAATAGTTCGCGTTGGCAATTTCAGACAAATCATGTGGAAGCTATTTTCCTTCGTTTTGGATCTTCGACATTCAATGTTCTGGTAAGTTCTGAACTGCTTTGTATGTACTCTCCTTCCAATAAAGCTTGCAATTCTGATCTTCAAATTTCTTAGGCTGTTCTAACCTTTCTTTATCTTCAACAATCATCAACAATCATCACTTCTAAATAGCTGCAACTATTCTGCGCATATTCTTTTTGATTCTTTTTAATTCAAATTAATTAAGTTTCGTTTAGATACGAGAATTCTAATTTTTAGCGTTAAAGTTTGAAACAAGTTCAAGGTTAAGATATCGAAATTATTTCCACTTACTGCAATTTGAAATTAACTATCTCATTGTTAGAATTAAAATTATCAGCTCATAAGTGCGATAAACCTGTTTTTTTCTTATCTACTTCTTGTTTCCATTTTTCGTCTCTTTTTATTATTATTTGTTCTGATTTTAAATTAATTGTCATTCTACTAAAAAGCTGCTTTGGAAACAAAAGTTACTCCGATTTAATGCGCATAATAAAGCCATAGAAGTTGTTTACTATTGTCTTCCAAGGTAAACAGAATATACAAGAGATATTTTTTACTACTGTACATTCCTTATTTTAGCATGAAAAATTCTTGCTGTTATTGTTATTAGTTTTTTTTTCTAGTAACTAATGCAAAAGGAAGAATTTAATTTACCATATTTACTGCTAACATTATAAAATTGAATAGAAAAGCACATACCATTCACTGATTAACTCACTAAATCTATGAAACTAATGTGATATCTATATTACCTGTTTTTCTGTCAAGACAAGATAATTTTTATTATTTTTATTATACCTGTTTTCAATTCATAAAAATGTTGGCAAAACATGAAAGCAGATAAAGGAAGGTATGATTTAATAACCAGTCAATTAAATATGCTTATTCTTTGCGCTATTGTAATAACCGTAGTATAATAGAAAGCCATCCGGAATGGGGAAAAGAATAAAAACTCATAAATTATTTCCTCTTAATCTTGGAAGAAAAACAGAAAATGTTGCACTCAGTGAGGAATTTAATTTGCAATTTAGCGAATTAGTTGGAAGAGGAAAAGAGCTAAATAAGCTGTTTTCTGGAAGAAATAATATTATGTCTCAGTTGAATTGAAAAAAAAAAAATCCGGAAAATCATTAGCCATAATTGGAAAATAAGTCTGTTTCCCATTTGACGCACAAAAAGAATTTCTACGATTGCTCCATTAGTAATTTGACCGCAGCGGATAATAATTCCGGTCGCAATTTATCGAATGACAAATGACAGAAAACAGAAAACTGTGAATGGAGTGCGTCCATGGTTTATGTGATAGCAAAAGTACTCACCCGTATATTTATGTGTCGTTTTATGTGATTATTACAAAACCATAATTGCATTTGGAAATTATAATTGATTATTATAGTGAGCACACACACAGTCTTTCATTTGGGCACACAGAGAGGGAATGTAATTAAATTTATTGGTCAGCACTGGGTTCGGATTCGGAGAAGGCGTGCTGGGGAGAATGTGGCTTATAATGCCAACATTAAATTATAATTTAGAAGAAAACCTTGAATACTGGACAATTGGTTGTGTGAAATTGAACACCTTTCGAGAATGTGGAATTATTAAACGTATAAAGTGTTAGAAATTAAAAAGTCATGTAGATTTTCAAATCAAGGTCGTCACCTTCTTAAATGCTTTGGACATAATGATATTAAAATTGGTACGGTTTGTTACTATGATGTAAGGGAAAAACCCCGCCGGCTTTTCAACAAAGCTAAGTGAACATTGGACTGGGATGACTACTGGACGCCATTAACCGAATATAATCGGGAACTCAGAAGATCCAAAAGAGGATCATGAAGAAAATTCACGGAAGACATAAATGAGGTGCCTGCCTATGCAAGAATTCACAAGATCATTTCTAGAGAACCTTTCCAGTGACTCGGGCTCCTTGAAAAGCCATATGGGGACTACATAACAACTGGTGAGGAAAGTCGTTGCTCAGACAAACTTTGTAGGCTCTGTTGTGACTGTAAACGAAGCATAGTCCGACAGCTTACCTCTAGATGATGACTATCGTACTAAAATGAAGGACTGGAGGATAGTTGCAAAGATTTTCAGACCCAATAACATCAAGTGGGCAATCCGTTCATTTAAAACATACAAATCAGAAGGAGGAATATTTCCTGCTCATCTCCAAGAGAGAATACCGATTCCGTCATCATAAAAGTCTTCTGGGCCAGTTTTGCCTGGGGTTACATTCCCGAGGTGTGAAGGGGAATAAAGGTGATGTACATATCTAAGACAGGTGGCACACCCACTGCTCAGTCGAAATCCTGTCGTCCCATTAACTTAACCTCATTTGTCTTGAAGACTATAGAGAAAATTCTGAAAAGGTATTTAAAGGATAGAGCACTTAAACAGATGCCATTAAGCCCAAAGCAATTTGCCTACCAAAAAGGGAAATCAATGGAACTAATTCTTCCAAACCTCACCGATGGCATAGCGGATGTTATCGACAAGAAGGAAATTGCCCTCTATTCATTTTTTGACATTGACGGTACATTTGATAACACTTACGCGGAGTCGATTATGTCTGACTTAACCAGGCACAGTGTGGATTTTGCCTGCAGTAGGTGGATACTAGCTATGCTTTCAAAAAGGAGGATCAAAATAGAGTTGCTTGAATATATGTCACCAAAGGGTGCCCGCAACACCCCTTCTATGGTCCGTATTGGCCGATGACTTGCGATCATCATCAGAGGCAAATTTTGGCTCTCGCTTTCTAAGAAACTGCAAGAAGCTCTACAATTTCACCAGGAAGACTGAGATGAGATACATAAACAAGCCCACATTCTTCGGGGAATTGGTACCAATATCCAGGGGGGCCAAATATTTCGGAGTAGTTCTTGACGATAAACTGAACTGGAATCAGCAAGTCCGAAAAGCCACGTTGGCACTGTGGAATTGAAGGAAACTGGCTGAAGCAACATGGGGACACAAACTAGGCATCATGATCTGGCTCTACAAATCGGTAGTGATACCCATGCTTATCTATGCCTTCGCGGCTTGATGGATAAAATCTACACAAAAGACAATCGATCTTAAGCTGACCACGCTTCAAAGACTGACATGGCTAAGTGTAACCGGAGCCATGCACCTCACATTGATGGCGGATATGGAAGCACTGCTGTGCCTATCGCCCCTTAAAAAAACTATTGAAAAGGGAGGCGAAAGCAGTGATGTACAGATTTTCTTAATATCACCATCTCTCAGATTTCCATATTTCTCATAAATGTTTTTAATTTTGTACAAGAAAGAAAAAATCACTTGATGAAACTTAAATTTTAGATTGAAAAAAATCACTTGTTTGTTTTGCCGAAATGCAAAAAAATATAAATTTCTTCCAAATAACATTAGCTAGCATTATTGTTATCATTTAAAATCTAAGGAAAGTTTTAATCCTGATTAGCATGACAAGCAAATTCATGCTTGCGAGTAAATCTCTGAAAATTGAAATACAAAGATTTACCTTTTTGGTAATTTTGTTAACTACTTTCATCTTCATCTTTATTTCTCAATGAAACAAAAAACATTATTTTTTGAACATTATAAATTATCGCTGACTTCTCGTGAGAAGGGATTTTCAGATGGAAATAAAATAAATTTATATATATATAAGATGCATTCCGAAAGTTTGATAAATGCTAAAAGAAGAAAGATATTACACTCATATATAACTGTGTAACTACATTAACGCATTCTTATAAAAGAAGATACCTAAGTGGGGGAGTTCTTGACTCCGTAATGAACTTCATTAAGTTGAATATGTAAAATTTATTTCTCTTCCCCAAACTTCCCAGTTTCCTAATCATTTAGATTAAAATTTTAAGCTCCATTGTGACCAAATTTATATGATATCACGATCAGATTTTCATTAACCGGTGAGTAATTAATAATAAGCCATATGTGCGCTATCATCACCATTATCATCCCTTTATTAACAAGACAAAGTGGTTTCATCGGATGACATGCTCATGTTATAACTTTTCCACACCTACGTAAATCCCAAGGTAATTAGACCGTATATGCTATGCCGCCACCCCCCGCACCACGTCGGAAAATTTCCCAAATTACACCTGTAGTTTCAGTAACAGGAGATATTTATAAGCCCAACAAGCGCCTAATTATAGTTCGTTGGGTGTGTGTTCAGGGTGCCTAATGGCATTTAAGCGATGGCGGATCTAAGCACTGGCATAGCATTACAAATTAGGGGAGGATTGGTTCCAAACAAATTTCATGACTTCGTAACGTGTGCAAACTCAGCAGTTGAGTGCACCAGGCAACATACACAGGCACACACACACACACACACACACACACACACGCACACACACACTTTAACTTTGCTAATGCTGCTTAGGATGTGCCAACGTTTTGCCTTCCAATAATAAACGTCAATTTATGGAACTGAATTGAGTGTGAAAATTTCATGTGCTGAAATTAAACCAATTTTCTATAATATTTCCGTTAATGTAATTTTGTGAGAATTAGAGATTAAAGGCAACAAATCGATTTATGAAAATGTAAAATTTAGGAAAGGGGGAAAAAGAATTAACTGAAATTCAGATTACTTATTTTATCAGTAAAATAATTCGCATGCATCTGAAAATCATTTAATTTAAGAAAAAAAACTAAATTGTAACGACGTGTCTTTGGAGTATTCTGTATTTTAGATAAATGCAGGGTGTCTTAACGAAAACGAAAAAAGCTTTAATACTTTTAGGATAGTTATCATCATTATAAAAACAATCGCTCAAATCGGTAAATTTTATTTTGACGATTAGAGTTTTTTATACCCTAGATGTAGGGTATTATAGCTTTGACAAACGTTTGTAACGCATTGAAATATTCATGATACACAGAAATAAACTACATTGCTATTAATGGGAGAAGAAAAGAAATCTGTCTGTCAGTCTGTTCGTCTGTCTGTCTGTCTGTCTGTCCGCGAGTTATCTCAAGAACGCCTTAACCTAGAGACATGAAATTTGGTACATAGATACTTTATTAAAAATCAAAGATTAATTTCGTAAATGGGCCAATTTCGACAACTCCTTCATAGGGTTGTCATATGAAACCTCCAGTTGTGTCAAATAAAAAATCGATATTTTCCTTCTAAAACGAAAACGCTTCGAAGTAGATGGGTAAAATGCAGCACGCAAGTACTTTAGTAAAATCTAAATATCCTGGCAGAAAATTAACCAAATCGGCCAACTCCTTCAGAGGGCTGCCACATGAAAGTTTTATTTTTTTAATTTTTTTTTCAAAAATTTTTGCGATCGTCATGAAAATATGCATGTATAGGTCTTCGATGTCACTGATTGCAAATGCAGAGCCTGACTTCTTAAATTCAAAATGGCGGATCCAATGTGGTGGACAAGATTTTCTAAACGTCAATGGAATGTTGGCAAAATGACGGATATATAGGTTTTTGGGGCTGATTGCTGTTTGTGTCTTCAGACATGAGCGAAAATGGTCAAGTAAAATCTGTCAATTCTTGAGCTGGAAAAGCCGCCGTAGTGATGCTAAGTCTCGTATAAACTCTATAAACTCTTCGTGTTGAATATTTCCAGCGAAAGAGGTCCACAAGGTCTTAAGAACTGATCAGATCACACAAAAGATTGGCACTTGCAACATGAAATTTCAGGTCGGAGTGATGATCAATGGTGGGATCCACTGTGCAATTTAAGTGTGTTCCAAGAATGACCTCATCCGCGGAATTCGACAGGTGAGTCCGTACACTGGAAAGAACTTGTATCGCGATCTCTTCGTCGTGAGGGATACAAGCGTTCACCACCCGGACCACCCCGTCTATCAAGGCTTGGACACCTTGGATCAAGTCGCAGAAAAAAATAAAAAAGTAATTAGGGAAGTTTTCGAGGAAAATGCGAGTTTTCCTAAAATTTTTTGATAAAAAAGAAAATTTTCTGTGTTTGAAAGGTAATGTTCGTTGAGTAGAGGCATATACATAAAAAAAGCCTAATCAACTAATTACCTGTAAAACAAGACCTACTATGCTTCCGTAACGTTAAATTGTTTTTAGGTTCCGGACGAAATTTCTTTAAGATGCCATATCTCAGTGGGTTGGCAGACGGACACCCCCCCCCCCCCCCTCCAAAACAAGTGTTTTCTTCGAATGAGCCAAGGAATTACCCCTTAAATGATATCATCTCAAATCGGGATATCCTGTATACAAAAAGATGGAAATTTAAATAAAGTTAGAATTTTTTTAAAGTTTTTTCTCAATTCCTTTCAAGGATTGGAAGAGAGACAAAATATCTAATTATACTAATGTTTCACCTACCGAAAAAATTTCTGAATGCCCAATGAGTAGAAACGAGTTCTGATGAATTACACGGCAAAATGAAATCAAACACAAAATTGAAATAGTCACAAAATAGATTTGTTCCATCTATTTAAGACGCCATGAGTGTAATTTATGAGGGTGCTACACCTTTCATTTATTAACTGTGAATCTCTTTTCCAAATGTTGGGTAATTTGTCCTGAACTTTTACTCCCTAACAATAACTCGTTCCAGCTCAAAATTTCGGAGGGGGAGGTTCTCTGCATTTGGCGTGAATACCAAAGCGAAAACTGGTGCGATATTCAAATTTCAATTACCTCGCACGGAAAATATGAACACATTAATCAAAAAAGTAAGCAAAGAGTGATATTTATTGCCTTGCCATGGATTTGATATGGTTACGGAATATACTTGGAATTGAGCTCTTTTTACGTACGTTTTGGGCAAATATACGGCAAACGTTCCACCACCGCCCCGCGCCGCCGCCGCCGCAAGAACACAGTTTCACATTCGAATATGAACGAATTTTCGCCATTATAATTTATTCCATTTTAATTTTGTTTCTGGTAATTTATCTTATCTCAACGCCAGAATTTCATGAATCCGCCTGATGTCAGATGGCTTTGTGCGCTTGGGCGGAATATCCTGGACGGCGTTACAAATACTGATGAAACAGAATCATTGTAGAGCCCTTATGTACACTGGAATCAGTTGGAAAATTTCGGTTTATGTACGTATAGATGGCGCAGATAATTGGTTCAGACATCGCAAAATTTGTGGCTGTTCTTAATTAACATTGATTAATTACCTACGAACTGACTGTGATTAAGTTGGGTTTGCTTTAATTGTTTACTTGAGGAAGAGACATGAGCGCTTTATTGTGGTTCAGGGGCCAGAAATTGTTACTAATGAAGTTGTTTCTTATTAATTTTAGTTTTCTGAACACGTACAAAATTATCCACAAGACTATTTTATATAGATTTACTAGACTGTAAATATCGGGGTTAATACACTTCATTTTATAGTATTTTTCGCTTGGTATCTATTGTTAGTTCTCTGCCAGTGGCCAAGTGGGCTGAAGCGCACCTCTGCAGGTTTTCTCTTCTGTGGTCATGGGTTCGAATCCTGTACAGGTCGCGGCGATTAATATGGGGGTAACAGAGGTTGAGTCAATCCTATTTGCACTTCCAAAGCCATTGGGATTGTTGCACAGTAAGAATTGCATGCCAAAAATTGTGGCTTACTTGCAATATTTGTCAGGTTAAAACAAATTCCCTAATTTCCCTCCGCCTAAGCTGTGTTGTGCATCATTGGGTTATTTTATAAGTCAGAAGTTTCCAAAGTGGGTAACGCGTACCCCGAGGGATACACAGAAAGTTCTAGAGGGTGCACCCCATTTTTCTCCAAAATACCAATTTATTTTCTCTCGTGCGCGCAAAATTATAACTGAAAAACAAAATGTGGTGACTCTGCATTATAGAAACCTGGAAACTCTGCTTTTATGCCTAGTAGAAATTATATTTTAAAGTATATATATATATATATATATATATATACTTTACAATAGATAAATAAAAACTACCTAACCTGTTTTTCCGTTCATCTTGGAAAACAAAATCATTTTTGACACATGGATTTTTGTTTGGTGCTGAAGTTTTGTTCATTGGTTTCTATCAGTTTTGGTTTAAAAAATTCGTGAATATTTCAATTTTCAAGACTCGCGTGGCCGTGGCCGGTCTGAATCCTGATTGTGCTCTTCTTTATCATGTTGGCCATCCATATCACCACCACCGGGTTAACCTCACATCTTAGCAGGGCAGTTTTAAGTTTCTCGTACTGAATTTTCTCGAAGGCACCCTCAATGTTTTGTGTTCAGTTCTTCTTCTACCACCCTCACCAACTAGTGAAAAGCACGATTCCGTGGATTTTAAGGTATACTCCCTCAGCGTCATGTCAGACTGACCGGCATGAAGGACTTCGCCTCGGTGAAGTCTCGTTTTCCTGGTTTCCGTAGAAAGATCACCTCTGTTGCCCTCCACTTAACGCGTGTATGACCTATAGCAAGACAGGACCCTCTTCAATCCTTCCAAAGATACTAGCCTTTCTGCCACATCCCAGTCTAATCTCTTTGCCATGCGAATACGTACGGTCCAAGATCGCTCCGAGACATAGCTTCCAAGAAAATGTGCCTCCATTAAAATCCTGTTAGTCTGCACCAATGTCTCGGCCATTTTTCCCGTCCTGGTACGGACAAGTCCAACTTTGTAGACCGGGTCTTTAGTGACTAACTTCTGCAGTCTACTGACTTCTGAGATAGTCTTCATATTTGAGCAGAAATCCCTCCACGACCTTTTTCGTCGTGGCAGATTTTCTCTTAGAAGTGTTTTTTCTCTCCTTGTGGAAGAAGATTCCACCAGAAATTGAATGGTTCTGTGATCAAACAACGTAGTCCCGTCCGAAAGTTGGCTCCGTTAGCAATATCCAGGTGTCTTTCAATCACACATTCGAGTAAGGCCTCTTTTCGGGGATTGTCATCCGTCCTGCCCCACTATCTCGGGTGAGGATACTTTCAGAGCAATCTGTCAGAAACTGAAAACTCGAATGAAAACGTACTGCCTTTGGGAAAAGGTACAACAATTTTATTTTAAGTTAGCTTATTATTTATACCAAATTTCACAAGGTGAGTTATTATAACCTCAATAAAGTTACCCGACACATTTGTTTTGAACGTAGTAGTTGTCGTAATTGTTATTATCGTAGTTGGCGACAGGGAGGGGGGGTTTAGCCTGTAGACCCGAGGGAGGGGTGGGGAGGGGGGGGGTTATCCGGTAGACCCGGATCGGAGTCCGGCATACGGGGGGCTAGTCCCCCTAGGGTGCGTAACGCATTCCCCCCTCCGCCAAAAAAAATTTGTCGTAGTTGGCAAGTCGAAGAGTAGCAGCTGGGATTGGGGGTTCTTTCCCAGGCAATTAGATTTTTTGACGAATGCTGGATGTTTTACGCCCCTTGTTTTATTCGCTGCAAGTTTTCGCCTCTCTCTCTCTCTCTCCGTTCGATTTTATGCCCCGATGCCCCGAATTTAAAGATATTTTTGACTGCTCCTACAGATGTTGGGACTGTCTTAGCTTGTATTATGAAAGTATGTAAAGATCTACCAGCAAAAATTATTTGCGTTTCGCTAGTACGAACTAAAATCTTTCGGAGAAAAATCTTTTAGACCAGAAATGTATGGCGAAACAGAAGCTAGGGGAATTCCAATCTTTTCACCAGTGGGAAGAATGAAATTTTTTGATCGTGACTTGCTATTTGCTTTTAAAATTTCAGATCCCTTCCTGTTAACCCTATCATCAGATGGCTGATCAGATAGGTGGAGCGACTAGTATTAGCTTCAGTGATCTGAATTACTTGGAACCACATCCATGGCGTTGAAAGATTTATTTCCTGATTGTGGATTTTTGGTCAGAGTTAAGAGTTGTTTTCTTAACGATTCTACACTTTTCCAGATTTTTCCCACTTTTTCTGCCTTTTGGGTTGAATTCTTACACTCTCAAACTTGAGAAAAATACATAGATTCGAAGTAGAACGAAAAATTGAATGAAACTTTAATGAAAAATGTTTTC
>QYTT01078709.1:18245-34802 GCA_006980735.1 Dasypogon diadema | reverse complement strand
GTCGAAGCAATGGGAAAAGTTGACAAGTTGTTTGGCTAGGACAATGTTATGATTTTTCCACATATTTCACAATACGCAAGGTGATTGATCTCTAATTCTCTATCCTCTGGATGACTATACCTTTCTGTGGCATTAGGTATATCACGAATCATCCAGAACTATCCAATACTTAGTTTCCATGCACAAGGTTGAGTTGGGGTTGAGTTTTCGTCGAGTTTATAAAATGGCCGCTTAACCTTAAGTGTTTCCATGAGCATTTGTGGAGTTGAGTTGACAGTTGGAATTTGTCCGATATGCCCCTATTTTCAAATTCAGTTCTCGCAATTTTAAAAATGTCTATTCTCCAATGCTTTTTTCCGCCAATTAATTTTAATATATTTTTCTCCCAAACTATTCAAATTAATAAAATGCCAAACACAAAATAAGCAAAAATGACATTTGTAGTTAAACTCAACTCAACCCGACCTTTTTCGTGGAGTTTACTTGGATTTAACGAAACTCAACTCAACTCGAGTTTCCATGACCGCTAACTCGAGTTCAACTCGGGTTCAACCCTGCATGGAAACATACTACAATATTCTACCAAATAATCTGCGTATCCGCAAGTATACACACAATATCTAAGGGCTGTTTTTCGTTAGCTAACTCCACATGGCGTGAATTGAATATTTGTATCGCATAACGAGTTCAGTTATGGTAGGGTGTATGACTTAATAACATAAATAGGACACGGAGAGATGGTGCTAAATATTTGCACTTATCGAGGTATGTGAAGGACAGCTTTATGTCCTAAATAGAGATGCGGAGGTCCGGAGGCCCGGAGAGTCAATATTAAATTCAATAATTGGTGGATAAAAACGATGTCGGCTATTCTACGTCGCTTTTCCAAGGAACACAGATTGGCCAGCCCAAGGCGCTCCCAATATGGTGGAAGAATCTGAGGACCGTCCCAAGGAAGATCTCTGATAGCAAATCTGACGAAATTACGTTGAACAGACTCAATACGGCTAATGTGGACAGCATAGAAGAGGTTCCAAACCTGAGATGCATATTTAAGCAGAGGTCTCACGAACGAGTTATTGCAACCTGAAGGTCAGAAAACTCCCTGGACCATCGTTTAACAAAACCCAGCATGGAGTTGCTTCTACAAAACAATGTGCTCCATAATGATTTCGTCAGAAATCGACGGAGATATGTCACCCGCAACTGGATGATTGTGAGAAAAATGATCAGCATTAGGCTCAAATTCTGAGGTTCGAAATGTATTCTGAAAGAAAATGGCAAACATATTACAAACAACACTAATGTCAGCGCTAGAACAGCCCTCAAAGGTCATAGAAGAAGGATAGCCGTCAACCTTCCTCTTGAAAGGAACATGAAAATTGCTTCAAAATTCACTTTTTTCACATTCTTCAATTTAAAAGTCTATGTATCATTAATCCATCAAGGATTCTGAAAAATCAGAAGGTTATTAAGGAGTTAAATAACTTACACATACTTTCTCCTCGGTCAGCTTCCCCTATTGTAGATATTCGAGGAAAATGAAAAGGCTTCATAGCATCGGCAGCGTAACGTCTTGCCATTTTAATAAAATTTTAATGCATTACAATAAAATTAATCTTCTAACTACTTCAAAATGTTTTTTTAATAGCGCAAAAGTTTTTTCCCGGCAACAGAAAAACTCCCCAAAAATAAATAGGAGTATATGTGTAAACCCTCCGTTTTCCTGCATAGTTTCTTTTGCTAAAATATTGAACAATTGTCCTGAAAAAGTCACTTATGTCCTGGCAGCACCCGCTTGATAATTTTTTAGGTTGTTATCGATTTATTCCAGTCTCAGTGTAGACATCATGGCTTTGGTGAGTGGTCATTTGTTGTTGTGGCATTTGTTAGGGACACATCTTACCGAATGTTCCACCCAAGTAATTAATTAGTGCAGTAGGAATAGGTTAATCCTGAAATGGTTCTATCTCGATATTTACTGACTTACTTATTTTTGAAATAATCCCCGCGGCGGAGAATTTTACTGGTAATATATAAAAGAAAGAACTACAGGAGGTATCTAAACTTCTTTTCGAGCACTTTCCAGAGACCGATATTTTAGATTTTAAACCATTCGTACAGATGTAATTCCAGCGCACTCGCACCACCCAATTTCAATTATTTTCTCAGTTTATTGCACAATTTTCAGTGTTTAACTGGTCGTGTGTCGTCAGAGCCACTATTGAGGTCAAGTTCAATGTTTCCTTACCTGTCGATTCGCGCCACATAGAACACTCATGAACCCCTCAACGGTGCCTAGAATTTCTATTTTTACTTGCCAATAAAATTCAAGTCATATCTCGCCGAAAAACATTTAACATTGACCGAGGTAAACAGCAGTGGACAAGAAAAATTTGCTTAACTCTACGAATTCTATCTGACCACCTTAAGATTTTTTGCCACCAATGAGTAATTTCCACATGCGTTCCATTAACCGGTTCATACGTTCCACAAGAAGAAGGCACATACATAAAGTGCGAGTGCGGTAACCTTTTACTAAGCATGTAAGCGATATTCAAGAATTCATTGGCCTTGGCAGAGTAAATTTCAGATTCTTGAAAAGTCTTGTTTTTATGGTTCAGACAAAAATTATTCTGGTGTAAATTTCCGGGCATTATTAAGTAACTAAACGCCGGGCAAAAAAAAAATGCAAAAAAATGGGAATTTCTGTAAAATTTGAGGCATATGGGAAAGAAGTTGAAGGCCTGAAGGGCATGAGTCATTCCGGCGAATATCACAAAAATGTTTACTCACCTTGATTTGGCGCATGGAAAAAAGCTTGATAGGATTTTTTAAATAGAAATCTAAAATTCAATCATGCCATGATTTTTTATAATTAAATTTAATATTTTATGTTGACAAATTAATTGTACCTGAAAATGTTCTCAAATTACCTGACCCTATTCGTATATTTCTTCTTTGGCAATTTCATTTTTATCTGCCCAAAAGAGTTTTTGTTGAAAATCTTTCCAACCAGAATGGTCAAACCTTAGGTAAAGGACACATTGATCTTTCTTGGAAGGTGAAGACTAGGTTAGGTAACCTTATAGGGTTGCCAAAACTAAAGCAAAAGCAAAAACACAAATGATGATTGATCATGGATTTCGCAAGAAAACAAACTGGGACGTGAGGTCCGAATTGCTCTCAATCATGGACACGGTGGCACCCACTTTCAGCCTACCAAACATGAACTTCCCCTCACGTATACGAACCACAGGACCTTAGTTATACAACCAGATGATCAAAGCGCAGACGCTTCTTTAACTAATCGATGAGGTGCCTTTCGAGTAAACTTCCTTGATCCACGAGATCACTTCGTCACGATCGATCCACGAGTTTAGTGGGGTCCATAAACCATACAAGCCCTCTGGAACCGCTGATTGCTATGCGCCTTTTTTGACGAGGAAGCTTTTGCGTCCGACGCTCTTCTCATTCCCTTTTGTGCAAGTAAGTCATAGACGAAACTGGTTTTCTTTCCTTGTCTTTTCTGCTCTCAACTTTCCCATTTTCCAGAAAGAGAAAGCTCTCACCCCACCCGAACTCATGAAAAAAGAACAAAGAATTCGAAAAACTCCCTGCTCGAGCTTCTTGTTTCCTGCAACAAACTGAAAGCAAAATTTGAATTGCGACGCGAGCACAACCCCACTTCTTACCGCATGTGTCCCTACCTATCCCCTCCCTTCTCCCCATTTTTCGAACATCGGACGCAAAAACTTCTTAGTCAAAAAGGGCACTGTACGAAAGCAGCAGTTTAAATGTCACATCAGCGTCTTTATAATTGGAGAGAAATACTATCAATTACCTGTCGATTGATGAATCCGGTAAAAAATAAATTCGTTAGCATCTATGACACGGTAATGAAAAGTTTAAGGTAACAGAAAATAAATGAGAGGGTAACATAAAAGGTATTTCACCACAGAAATTTGTGTTTTCTTTTTTAGTTGTGTATGTTTCTGAATTTTGAGCCAAAGTTCTCGAATGTTTATAGGAATAAAGAAACAAAATAAGAAATCTAGCCATCGATGAATACGGTAATGAATAATTTCATCGAAGAATGATAGAAATCTCCGGCATCAATGATATGGTAATGCAAAGGATAAATTAACAGAGAATGTTAATATAGGGGGTATTGTACCAAAGGAATTTATTTATGTTTTCTTGTTCATTTGCGTTTATCTCCTAATTCTAAGCAAAAGTTTTTAGATGCTTATCAGGACAAAGAGACAAAATGGAATGGTAATAAAAATTAGGAGTTTAAATTTAATTTTACTTTTAATCTTAAATTTTATTCCACGTACATGGCCCCGTCTTCGACAGTAAAAGGCACAATTCGGTCTTACTAATTACACTTTCGCATTACTTTTAAAAGAATGTAATGCAGCTGGTAATAGTCTCTTGAACATTTTGTACCAAGTAGCGTTTTTCTTTGCTTTGGATTAAAATCTGTAAAATATACATCAATTTGGGAAGTTCTTCTAGCAGCAATGCTTTATCTGATTACCTACTGAGGTAGTCTACATATGTTCATTACTTCATTAATAGTGTAATGAGCACATTTCCTACTGAGATGTATTGTCAACAAGCATTGAGCGTAATCAATTTTTGTATGTGTTATTCGCCCTGCTTATTTGCACGAATATACGTTCACAGATTTCCATTTCGTTTATTTCTTCCATTCTTATATTTGCTTCCAAGAATTCATGGATAGGTCAGCAATGCTTCAATTGAATCTTCCTTTCCGCTTACATTATTTTCTTCAACGAATCAATGAAAGAATAATGAACCGCAGAGCAATGCATGAACTTCCAATGATATCTCTGTGTCCAAATTCATTAGTGTTGAAAATTTACTATTAATATTTAATAGTATCCTCCATGGAACTGCGGAGACCGCATTTAGAGTCAACAGTTCCTAAAATCACAAATCTTGTCTATCCAACATTTTAACAACACCATCAGGAATACATATAATGTGAACACTATTTTCATTTCCATGGAGTGGACAGCGAAGGATTTATTTGTTAAAATCGTTTTTTGCTACACTACAAAATTTGGCGCTCGTAATAATAAAAAAAAATACCAAAAATTATACGGAGGACAATGTGGCTTCATTATTGGCATCATATCACGTAATGCAAAGTGAACATGTTGCTCAAGCTCAAACAGCTACCTGGATTCTTGTCGTAAGCACAACTCACCAGCACGAAGAATCCCAGTTCCAACTCCGCTAGAAATCAAGTGTTTTACAAACTTCTTACGTGCCACTGACCTTAGTTCTCTCCATTTTTTACTTTTGAACAATGTTGCTACTTTTTTCTTGCCATTCTCATGTCATAATTGGTTTTTGGGAAAGAAACACGCACACATCAAAGGCAATGAAAACATATCATACATAAGATAGCCAGAGGAAGAGGACTGACCATGGAATGAATAAGTGGCAAAGAAAATGTTAATTAGTCCTGAGCATAATGACCCTAAAAGAATTTCAATATCATCAGAATGAGCCGGGTTTGTCTCGAACAGTTCACAGAGTAGTCCAGGTCAAATGATGTGGAGTGTAAACTAGATGTGGCATTTCCAATTTTGAGGTTCACTTTGGTAGTAATTAATACGCTGGCATAAAATTTAATAAATATTGTAAAAGGATAAAGCGGGAATTTCTAGAGTATTCGACAACAGCTACTGCTTCAAAATCTTTATACCAGAAAAATACCCTCTAAAGTATTGTATTCCAGTTTTAGCAATGGACGGCAAAATTCAATGGGACACAGAATAAGATTTGGTTTCTGGTTGGACTGACTGTCAGCTCATTACCTAGAGCTAGAACCCACTTTATTATATATTAACACTTTTTAAGCAGGGTAACCAGAAAAGTATGATCGGAGCATGTGCTGAAGATGATATTATGCGGAACTGGAAAACTGTCCAACAGGCCTTTTAAGAGGAGTAATTTTGGCACTATAGTAGCTCAATCTACTACATATGGACCGACTTAATCAACATACACATATGAACCAAGTTGAGACCGACTTAATAGACATACTCATAAGAAATCATAATTATTTAGAATTATCATATCAGAGGTACTGAAGTGTAGATTTCTATTCTAAGATTTTCACTGGAGTCTCATAAGGTTCGTTTTTTGTACCATTTGTCTTTAGGGTGGATTTTCATGTAATGAAACCTTTCCTTCTGATGGCTCTTAGTTTTAAATTTCGTCCAATCGTTTTATCTAACAATTTCTTCAATATTATTGTCAATATCAATGGGTATTGTAAATGTAGATTTTAATGAAAGCTTCTTTAAGTATCTATCTTAAACTTAAACCACATAATTCATTTTGTGTACTTTTAGATATAAGAAAATTGAGCAATCATTTCAATATCACCGATCTTCATAAATACTTAGACCATAAAAATGTTTAATGAGGCTTACCTCGACCTACTTGAAAAAGTATCGCTCATAGTTGCACATCAATTGTAGGATACAGGACACCAGGTGTTTAAGATGCTTCACTGACGGTTTCTACGATAGAAACCCTCAATGAGAGGCTCTAAAGCCCTACGGTATACACTCTGAACTATGCTATATTTTTTTTATTAGCAGTTGGACGGATTATATACTGCGATTCTTAAGCATATCTATTATGTCCACCATTTCTTTCTATTTGATATGATTTCATCTATAACGTTACGTATCGTTATTTATTGTCAGGATCTTTACGCCTGAGGTTCTTGACTCCTTCAATTTATGTGGCGTTAATGTACTCACAGTATTACCTGCAGCTTGTACCACTGAAGGCTTTGTTATATCGATTAGAAGCTTTCATATTCCATCCGTTTTCGTGCTCTTTTTGATGTCTTATTAATCTCTCTCCGTTTTTAATCAGTTCCATACTTCACCATTCCTCACAACCGGGGGAATAGAATCTAATATATTGGATAATCTGAGCACGATGGTCCATCGAACACTCTCCAATCAATAACATTGTTCCAAATATCCTTCTTCCTTGATTGATGAAGATTGGAATTTCAGGATAAAACCAATGTTGCAATTAAATGAACTCTTATCTCATCAAAATAATTTGCTGTCCGCTAGCCAAGCACCCTCAATTTTTACCACCATCGTCAATGATTTTGGTGGACAACAAAAACACTGATGGCTCGTAAAAGAGCCGAACAGAGTCGCGTTGTTTCCAGACCAGCCCATAATCTGTAGTACCAACTAAAAACCATTATGTGAAAATCGATGCAAAGGCAATAGTGTCGGAAATTGAAACCACCTCCAGGGTTAGGATAGTAGAAAGGAATAATTGTATATAAATATGTGTGACGCACGTCTGCAGACTTTCTCCTCTGCGGCGTGGGTTCGACATGACTCCTGTAAAAAGCACGGTGAATTATCTGAGTACCAGTGATTGAAAAATTTTCATGTCAACATTTGTGGGTTACTTGCAACATTTGTCAGGTTAAATTTACCATCCGCCTAAGCTGTGCTGTGTGCGCCATGGGATTGCCCCTTGAGCTTAGGCAATACCTTAAAAAACTGGGTTTTGCCTTATGAAAGTGGTTATAGGGCCGCAGACTGTTAGACAGAAAAGGTCGTTAGCTGCAAGTGTCATTAATGTTACTAGACACTAGTACCCCTACCTGAGTGCATATCACACGATTTATATGATGTTGATACTCTTTTAGATAAAACTATATATTAGGTAACCCTATACTATACATATTGCAGATGTAGACGCTATACATAAAAGTTACGGAAAGATATTTCAATATTTTAAAATGATCCTCCTTTAAGACGGTTTCATGTCCTAAGTTTTCAGTGGAAATAAAGAGAAGGAGAGACTTGCCCCCACTCCCCCTCCCCAAACATAAGCTCTCTCAAATTCTTGAAATCACTAAATTCATCTGCAGTTAGATTGTTTGCTTCCTTCATCACTTGCTTGCTAAAGTAGTTTCACATGACATACATAGTACCATTTTCTCTTTTCCGATGGTATTTACACCAATTCCACATTCCCCCATTATCGGCCATCACTGAGTGTTTCACATAATTCTCGTGACTAGTGATTATGTTTGGATTTATGTACCAATTTACTGTCCATAATCCATCATACCTACAATCCGCGATGAGTGTTTCATACTCATCAAGCCGCTGCACAGCACAAATATTTTCTGCATTTCGTCATTGACCCCCTCGGAGGAATTCAAAACCATTTTTATTTTAGCCAGATGATCGAATACATCCAGCTAACAAAACAACCGAATTGTGATGAAGAGATCACAACAAATTCCAGAAAAATGGACAGTAATTAGATAAATGCGCAGCACGTAAATTACCTGGGCCATTACCTGGCTGGACTAGATTGGTCGAGGTTCAATAAAAATTCCTAAAGAATTTCGCCTTTTGATGACCAGCTCTCTTTGTTATTTTCTTCTATTGTTTTATTGTTACTCTAGTCGTCAATCAATTGTTTTCATTAATTTCTTTGTGAATTTTATTATTTAACGGCCGAATCCATACCTGGGCACTATCATGCAAATATGTAGTATTGGTGATTTCATAGCTAGCTTTGTTGCTACTGAGCTTTTTAATCAATCATTTTCTGGACTGGACAAAAACTTGTTATCAGTGCGGTAAAATCATCTCAAAAAAAGAAAATTAAGAAGAATCACAACAATGAACTTCTTCTACCCCCCATACCAAGTCATAGTACCTCTGGAAATCATCTTTTTAGTTTTTATTGCTCAACGCACGATTCTTGTTTGGCTTGAATTAAAAGAGTTCCATAAATAGGCGCATCATAATTTGCCAGCAAGGTCAGTGTGGCTCTTAAGTTTTATACGAGGATTGAATGAGCTTTTTGTTCCAACCATCGAAATAGTCCTTGGGAGGCGAATAAATGCCTGACTGGAATTTTTCGATAAAAAGGCGACTAATCAATTTCGATAGACAATATGCGCTTTTTTTTAATATTTTCGTCAATACTTCGTTCAGTATCTCTGTAGATTGGAGCTCTTTTTATCTAAAAGAATTATATTTGGATGTAAATAGAAATTCTTTAGAATTAAAGTGGCCTTGATTCCTCAGAAATTATTTATTCTATGAAAATCAAGGGTTTCGATGATTTTAGCAGAATTTTGTGATTTTTAAGGTCATCCTAGTAGAAAGCCCTGATATTCCTTCCATACAAAAAGATTTACCTGAGAAGAAAGTTGACTGTAAATCACTTTTTTTTAAACATCTATGCGAACGTTTTCAGATTTTCATAATCACCATAGTGCCACCACCGCAATACTTAAAGAAACTGAAGACGTTAGATAGATAATTTCACAATTACAGAAAGGTATTTGACACATTTGGTCAGCTTCTTCATAAATTGAAACAAACACTTTTCAAGTTATCTTTCCGGAAGAAAACAGATAGAAGTAAACGGTAACCACTTTGATTTGCTGCCCATTCCAAGCGGTGTGCTTCAGGGTTGAATTTTGGACTCTATACTTTTTATCCATGTTCATTAGTGATATTCAAACCAGTTTTGCAGTATTGTTTTACGGACTTCTATGCTGACAATATACAGCTGTGTATCTGCAAAAGTCTTACGATCTTACTGAAAACGTTGTAACCTCCATGAATGACGATTTTTCTGTGGTTAATGAATGAGCTCACAAGCAAAATCTAGCTATAAATACTCAAAAAGTTGTAGTATTTTTACTGGACTGTGCAAAAAAAGGAGGGTAGTGCCTTTTCTTTCTTGCCTTCTACAAGCTAAACGGCTTTATAGATCCTGACACACGAGGTATGGTTAGATTCGCCTTGATACCAGAAGTGATAATGTCTATATTAAGTTAAAAATAAAACAATATAATGATTTTTGGGCGCCATATTGTCTACTCGGAAAAAAATACGTAGATAATAATTTGTTATCATGATAGAATTAGGTGGTATAAACTCTTCTTGTTCCACTCATTTCTTAGGGGAACATAGCACGTTGACAACAGCTTCCAGATTTCTTATTCTATTCTTATGATCCTCTACAGTGGTAACTAATTTTTTTTAAATTCGTCGAAACTCCGTAGTAATTGCTGACTGAGTTATTAAATTCCGCTTGTCTTCATTTGATGATCTCAGCATAGCTTAAGTGGATTAAAATCAGGAAAGAGTAGATTGAGAAACTTTAACCTGACAAATGTTGTAAGTAATACACAATTTTTGACATGAAATACTATTGATCCGAATTGAAAACAATACCTGGAATTAGTTCCATGTACGTAAATACAACGTACATACAAGGTAATGTCCTCTCGGTTATACCCTTCAAACTAACCTAGACTTTATATATAAAAAAAACTGAAAGAGTGCATCGAAAGATTGGAAAGAAAGCAACAAAAGAGATCGTTCTATTTATGGAGTCCAAGAGTCCAAGACGAAAATGATGAACGTAAAAAAAGGATGGTTCATCCTTCCATTCCTTCACGGCTGTTATATCATATCTTAACACATTTAAGTGTTGACGTGTCCAGTAAGCTACAGCATGCGTAAGGCTGTTCTGAAGAGAAATTCCGAGGGTAACCGGAAAGATACAAAGGCAATGTGAAAGAATACCTTCGTACGTTACATAAGGAAGGTTACCATATTTGGTGATAATGATGATTTGTTCGTTTGTGTTGGTTCTTGATGGCTTTGTTGAGACCTCCAAAAATCGGGGGCCTAGGGCTTGAAGACCAGCTAGCCACAAGCACTCGGAGACCAGAAGGGTTAGCCATGAGGTCTTATATTGGTGTACAATAATTGTACCACTCATTCTGCCCGCCTGAGTCTCCAAAGACTGACGCTGTCAAAAGCACTAGGTTAATCCAGAAGGGTCAGCGCCATTGGCACATCAGAGCGATTACAGTAGTCAAGGAGTGGTTTAACTACTGCAAAGTTGTCATGGATGCTCCTACCGGACGTACTATAGGGCGGTTCTGGGTCTATAATCAATGACACCACCGAATTCAGCGTCGACTAAATTGCTCTCAAGGTGATTCTGTATCCCACTTCGTGAAGGTTGACTGGGTGATGCAAATATGGGCAAAACTGGATGTATTCTGCGACATCTCGACCATACAGAACTTGCCCTCTTCGATTGATCAGCGTGTTGACCCCCACCGAGATAGTTCGCCGTCTAGTAGAGCCTGTCATTGAGCGGGAAAAGTCGCCATGGTGTTGCGAGCTTCTCACATCGGATATTTCCAACGAAAGAGGTCCATGAGGTCGCAGAAAATGACCAAATTCTGCAACCCATCGGCATTGCCAACATGAAATTCCACGCACAAATGCCGATCGGTGGCAGCGTTCAGTATGCAGTTGAAGTCTCCTCCAAGAATGACTTCACCTACGAAATTCAACAGGTGAGTGCACAGATTGCGAAGCATTTGTATCACGATCTTCTCATCGTTAGAAATATACACGTTCACCACCGAGATAACCCTGTCAATGAGGACAAGGTTTACCAAGACGGCGGCGAAGCCCAAATTCAAATCTCAGAGGGCTGGATACGTCCGTAGGCTTCTGTAGGAGGACTGGAGACGTCCATAAGTTGCAGAAGCTGATAAGACCTAATGAACTTTTTGAACCGGCAGCTTTGTCATCGAAACTTCTTCCACTAGGAAGTGATGCGGATTCGAGGCTGAAGTTGTACATGAAAGACCTGTTATTATCTAAGATCAAATGCAAGAGTTCTTGAACTTCTTACGGTACTTAAAGTCAGACCATCATGCCATGGAATGGTTTACTTGCGGAGTTGAGATATTGCTAAATAAATCAGTGCTTAAGTATGCCCTAGACACCGGTGAAGACATACATTAACGAGATTTTGGAGCCATTTCGAATCTTAAAACCTCTTACTATCAGGTAAATATCATTAAAAACAGGTGACTTATATTCTATACCATCACCTTACGATTTTCAATACCAATTTCTGATAATAGTTACTATAAATTGTGGTCTCACAAAAATTGTCAGGGAAGAATCGATAAAACAGTGAAAGGTGCGATGTCAGTCGTCCCAACCAATCACACAGTCATCCTGTAAATAAATATGACAAGTACTCACCTTTTAGAATTTAGTCCACACAGAAAAATGTAAATACGCCCTATAGTCCTGCTGTTTTCGAGTATAATATTTTAATGGTTGGTACGAGTATTTTTTGTTGGCTGCTGTTTGTTTATCTGCCGTTTCAACAATTAAATAAAATTAAAAAATATATATATCACACGAATTCCTCTTTGCCATGTGTACACTGACAATATTTCTTATTTTTGAGATTTTTTTTCTTTTATACTTTCGGCTTTAGTTGTAATTTTAGAAAAATATCAAAATTGATCACACACTTTTTTTATACTTTTGTACATCAAGTCACATCACTCATTTTTCCTAAGTCAAATCTGAGATATTTGGATTTGGATGCGAATAGAAGAGAAAGTACTTCAGTAACTGAAATTAAACGAAAACGAGTTGAGTTTTGTTTATCCGTTTCCCGAACAATTGGAAAAACTGCTGAAGAAATTTCCTTGTAGGGTGTAAAACACTTTTGCACATTTTTAAGGAATTGTTTTTTTTTTTCAAGTAAACAGCGGGGTGTAGTGCCGTTCATTCATTTCTCATTTTTTGCAAATTTTCTTAGGGAAAGACAGCTTTTTTGTTTGCAAAATGAATGCGAATATATCGCAGTAAGAGTAGCACGTTTCTTAGAGACGTATGAGTATGAGATAAACATCTCGCCTCTGACAGGAAACGCACTTTTTTCTATGAATTTTTTAATTGCCGCGAAAACAATCTTTTATAACCTTCTTCTCTGCATCTCCCCGCAAAAATATGAAATGAAATTTAAAACTAATTGGGTGGATGTAAAATGAAGAGTGTAACAAAAAAGATTATTTTCCTTCTCAATGGTATTTGGAAACTTTTCACTTGGTGGCTAATCACCAGCCACACAACTCAGGAAATCTCTGCCTATTTCAGCGCAATTTGTCGCGTACAGAAACCTTATCAAGTGGCATTTTCACAGGAAAACTTTGATACTCAGAGACTTGTGCATTTTCCCAAGCACATTACGCAAAAAAATATGAGAAATATTCGCGGAATGAAAAAAAAACTTACAGCACGTTAACCCCAGTTACAGACACGATACACACTGTACACAGAACGCAACTAAGCAAACAATCTCGTATCTACCAAGCGAACGACTAGTGTTGATGTTGACCACCAGAAACGAAAGATGTGTTTAGCCGAAGCTGGTATGGCTGGTTTGGATGGGCGGGGGAAAGGTCAGGAGTGTCTATTTTAGTATTTTACATGATGGGATGGGAATTGGGAATTCTTCCTACCCTTACCCCAGGTCACTTTGTTGTTGTTGGATTGATGCTATTATCTTTCGTGCTTTGATTTAGGGTTTTTTTCTGTGGACATCTGCAAGGTATTGGTTCAAGTCATGGATGGCTTGTTGGGGTGGTTTTGTAAAAATAAAGTTTCCGCATAACCACCTCTCTAGCACCCATGGCTTTCTAGTTTTCTACACATGCAAATGCTGTTATAATTATTTATACTTTGGTAGTATATGTTATCTGCCAGCATTACCAAATCTCCGAGGATAATTACAAAAAAAACGATTCAAAGAATTGAGGGATCAGACCAATTTTCTTAGAATTCTGATCAAACTCATCATTGGGGGGGTACAAATGGGCAATAACGTACTTTTTTCGTGAAATGAAACATAAAGTATATGTGCTCTAGTTCCTGGCCAGTTTACTCATTTTTGTTGGGTTTAAAATCTCATATTTCAAAAAGGTAATAAATATTTTAGGGAACATTAGTCTATAGAGAAGAAAAAAGAAAATAAATTAAAAAACATAAAATATATAATCAGCCTTAGGCTAATTACTTGATACTTGATGATATATCAAGCTTTCAAAGTGATAGGTTGCTTCCCCTTCGAATTATGTCCAATAATCCAAAAATCCAATATATCGGCCCTAGCAAGGAGTGGAGGAATATAAGCTATTTTCTTTTATTGGTTAAGCGTGTCATAAAACTTCTCCTTTCTAAATTTGAGAGCTATACGTTGTTCCTTATTTAAATTATGCCCAATATTCCAAAAATTCAATATGACGGCCTATTGAAGAAGTGTGGGGATTCGACCCATTTTCAAATTAAGGTCTACAAATTTTCTGAATGTATTATATACCAAATTTCAGCCTTCTAGCTCAATTCGTGTATACAGACGAACGGAGAGACGGATATACTTAAATCGATTTGTGTTCACATTCTGAGCATATGTATATAATTCATTCTGCTCTAGCTTTATTGGTTCTGTGCGTTACAAACGTTAGATTAGAACTAATATACCCTATCTAACATATAGGGTGTAAAACTCACTATATATAATAAAATCCTTTTTGAATCGACTGGCCGCGATCTGGTTAAGGTATTTACCTTTGAATCCGTCACTGTAAAACCTACATGGGTCACGTTTCCGCTGGTCCGCATGCGTATCACCAGGACCTGATAGTCCTTTTACAAATGGTTCAGAAACGTCCATGCCATTACCCTTCCGGAATAAGGGTCTCGGTAAAAGGATCTTCAGTACTAGTCGCAAACCCTACATGACTTTGAATAAGGGGTACGTGCTCCTCAGAGGCTTATACTTGAATACCGCTGGATCGAAGTGCTTAATCTAGATTGATACCGAATCAATATGTCACTTCTATCAGCGGCTGAAATAAATGCGACTTTAAGCTGTTTAAACCTGATACGGCACGATCTTCGCAGTACCGAAAAAATTGACGAAACAAAAGCTGAAAACCAAAGGTGCTCAATAAAGAATTTACCTCCCCAGAAGCTCCTGGAAAAGGAAACCGCGGCCTTTATAGTCCATAAAGCCTTTGTTTGTCCTTCAGAAGTAGAGATTGTATTCCTTGGTTGAAAACGGTTGTGTCCTATTAATGCAGGTAAAATGGTTCTTCCCCCGTTAAAAAACTACCAGTAATTTAAAAAATACATTTGACAATACTAAATGGTAAACGGGTGATAATAAATCAGCTCGAACGTGTATCATTTGTCACAAAAGCTCTAAAATTTTTAAAAATACTGAATAAACGTCCAGAAAAATAATTTTAATACCGAAAGGTTGTATTTTGCATTTTATAAGGCAATATTTTGTAAAGCAGTATTTTGTGAAGGCACAGCGAATTTTCTGAGTACCAATGGTTGAAACAATTCTACTGACAAGTGTTGTACTCTGTAAAACCACTGGGATGTTTCACATTGCAACATTTGTCAGGCTAAAATTTCCCAATCTCCCTTTCCCTAATTTTTTTCGACTAAGCTGTGCCATGTGCATCATAGGGTTGTCCCCTGGGTTTAGGCAATACCTTAAAAAAACAATATTTATAAAAACAGAATTTTGTAAAGCAAAATTTTAATTTTAATGTTTTAAAATCCAACCAAGCGGTAATAATCTCTTCTGTAAGGGTGATTCCCTATCGCGGCCATCGTACAAAGATACCATTAAGATGGCAGTCGATCCTTCGTCAGAAAAAGAATAAACGCGCTTTTGTTAAAGCTTGCTATCAAGCAATTAAAACTGCGGAGTCAAAAAAATCAAACCAATATGGTGACATTGAAGCGCTGATTGTCAAAGGATGTCCTAAACGTGGGCCATTCACCACCAGACATCAGAAGATCATCACATCAATGAAGATCGCCGAGACGAAGCTGGATGCGTTATTAACACTAGAACTACCGAGATGCTTAACACAAGGATAGAAATAATACGCTGAATAATGCAACTGAAAGAGAGGCTACCAGTCAAAATGACCGGCTTGGTAGTTCTAGTGTTAACCGCAGATATGAAACTCAACTGAAGTATAAATGTCTGAAGTAAAGTAGTTTAAGTTACGACAGCTTTTTAGGCTTGCCCTAGAGTCTTCGGAAGAACCTGGAGGATCTCTCAGAAAAACATTTGCCGGCTTTACACAACAGCGGATTGGTCGGTCGATGTTTTTCCATGCAACTTTTTATGACTAGAGAATCGGGTATTGTAGACAAATTGATTAAAATCCAAAGGCTGGGCTATTTGGGAATCACTGAAGCAATGTGCACTACTCCACTCTGGAAGCACTAATTGTTCTTACTCCTCTCCATCTAACAGTTAGGCATAAATTTCTTATTAATGCACTCAGTATTAGGGGAAACGAAATCGTTAGAGAATGCTCGAAAAGAGTACATCCGGAAAATTACTGAGGAGTTTGGGAGTAGAAATGGGCACCGATGGGCCCAAAAGAACTACAAGCATAAAGCATATAAACTTTTCAGCTTCTACAGAATGAATACTAATGGTAGGAGACTGTATCAGTTATTTCCCCGGGGATCGGTCGTTTACTACGTGAATGGGTCAAAAAATGACCAGAGCTGATACTTAAGGGCGGCTGCATGTTTGGGTCTTAGGAAAGCCTCTTGCAGACTCTTT
>QYTT01078708.1:15884-26306 GCA_006980735.1 Dasypogon diadema | reverse complement strand
GGAATGAAGGCCATTAAAAATTTAAAAAACCCCCGACAAAAAAACCTAAGTTCCCTTTAAAAAGTAAAAAACTCTCACTTGACAATCGGATTTCCATGTCCCAATTTTCCCACCACCAATTTTCTCATCAAACGAAGCTAAGAACACTCCCGATTAAGTCATCAATATTCTCTTTCAGTGCGCTTTCATTTGAGACCCCACTCAAGTATATTTGCAGACATTCGGTTATTCTTCCCCACTTTCACCCCCCACAACTTTTAAACGGCTCAACCGATTTTCATCAAACATGTCTAAGAACACTCGCACATAAGTCACCTTTAATATACAAAAAAAACTAAACTGAAATCGCTCCATCCGTTCGGGAGCTATGATGCCACAGACAGACAGACACACAGAGAGACACGTCAAACTTATAACAGCCCTCTTTTTGCGTCGGGGGTTAAAAAGGATATTCTTATATATATCGTTTATTTTCTAGATTGATATTAAAATCGCCGCCAATTGTTATATTATCGAAGCAAAGGGATTCTGCTAACAGAAAAGGTTGTGTAATTTTGGTTGATATTATCTCTGACTCTGAGGCTTTTAAGATCAACAACGGTGTACCACAAGGTTCCGTACTGACACTCTGTTTCCCATTTTCATTAATTATTTGTGCACTCTTACTTTCAATTCAATGAAATTTTTTGCTTTTGCTTTGGGATCTGATGACTCCATGACCGGACTTTTCACGAGGTGGCTCCTTGTATAGGGGATCCTACTTGGCTTCCACTTTCCTTACAGTGCGACGCATTTCTCTTTAGAATGGAATTAATTAGTTTTGGTCTCGCATGAATGTTAGGTTTGGTGTTTGGGAAGAGATGTTTCGTGGCCTATTTTATAGCATGGTATTCGCTTGGAGCTTACGTCTAAAATCAAGGTGGCAAGGAAATATCTATCTAGAATTGAGCTTGAAATGGTTTCCTATATTTATTTTCTATCACAAAATTGTGTTCAAATAAAGGGGAAATAGCAAAAATTTCAAATTTTGGATTAAATCCGAAATGAATTGTCCATGGTTACTTCAAGTTTATTTGCTCCTGATATTTCCCAAGAAAAATAGCACACTATTGTTACAGGGGCAGAAGATTTTTTCATCCCATTTTCATCCCAAAAAGTTAGTAAGCTCCACTTTATCGACAAATAAATCAAGAGCAGTAAAGTAAACGCACAATAGTTACAGCCACCGTCCAAAGGGCACTTAAAAAGTGAATTAAGACTGTCAGACGACGACCCTTTTTTTCAGCATTTTCCCTAATACTATAAATAATTTTCTCTAATTAAACATTCAAAGAAGCGAAAAGCCTGATTAAGAGTAAAAAAGAGGAAAAGGACGAATTTAATAGTTTTCAATTAAGCATCGCTGCAAATGATATATAACGAAGTCACGATCTCCTCTTTTTCAATTTAAAAAATTTTCCCTTGCTTGAATGTGTTGAACCGGTTGCTTTTGTATGTGCTGCCTGCACACTGTGCCCCTGGCTGCAGAATTTTTTCTTCCCCGCTTTCACCCGCCACCAATTTTTCTCAACCTCCAAGTGGGATGCTGGATGGTGTCTTCTCCGTTCGTTTTTACTTATTCTTTTTCTTTTTACAAATTTTTTTTCTCTAAAATGGTGTCAGAAAATTTCCATCAGAGCACTCAGTTTCCCTGTTTGCCTGACTTGTCCCCGTGAATGGCTTTTCCTCTATTCGAGAAGGCACGATGGATACTTAATCCTCCCCCGAGAAGAATTGCAAATAATTTAGATGGCAATTAAAACGTTCCGAATAACATTTTTCCAAAGTGACGTCTCAAATTAAATGACATCAGTCAGTAGATCTTCACTTGTCTACCGGGACTTTACATTTTATTGTTTTCCTTTTTCATTTTTTTCCTTCGAGCCACACTTTTCTTGTCGATTTGCATTTTTTCGTATATCAAGATAAACGACATCTAATTATGGAATGGAAGGACTGTCAACGACGGCTAAAAGCTATGAAATTGCAGAGGTCTACTCAGGTTGCAAATTGATATCAAGATAACAAGGTGAAGCCCGTGGAAAATTTCGATTAGAGGAGCAAGGGGTTACTGGTGTTACCAGCAGGCCATTAGCCATGTCAGTGTTTGTCACGGCAGAAAAATTTTCCTGCATTAAAGGAATAAACTAATTAAGATCCAGCCATCGACAAAGATTTATTTTTACAAATGGGATGAACATTAAGGGAGAAAAAATACGGAAGTCCCAAAATATGTCCTTTGACAGGAGGTAAACACTGGTAATAAATGGCTGAGGCTTTCGGCTTTCTTTGCACCCAGGAAAAGAAAGAAAAATTACCGAAAATCTGGTCATTTCAGAGATACAATATTGGATACCGTGAGTAATGAGGTGAATCTATCTCTAATCTATAAAAATTGGCTTACGCTCGATGCTGGGAATAAATTCAGCAGTTGTTTACTTATCACAAATTTCATCGTGCGTTTTCGCCGAAAAGTTTACGACACAATTGCAGATAATCCTTAAACTAGGGTACCTTACAACTGTAAGAACATAATATTTATCTATAGCAGTACAAATTGTTCTCAATCTCCAGTCGAAAATTACACATCAAACATCTAATGAAATAAAACACGTTCACGCATCAATGATATGGTAATGCAAAGGGTAAGGTAACAAGGAATGTTAATGGCAGGGTAATACAAAATGTAATTGCACCAGAGAAATTGGCATTTTTGTGCTAATTTGTTTCTGAATTCTGACCGAAAGTTTCAGTTCACCCACCTAGTTTTTCACCTTTGATTTTAGATAAAAGTACATTAATCACTAATCTCAACTCAATTTTTTCCAGTATTTTTATACAATACAGGAACATCACTTGATGGGAAATGAGATAGAAATGCATTATACCTGTACAAAGTTGACCGTGTGGTTGTACTGCTGTATCCCATTCCTGACCTCATTAAGAGCCTATTTTCAGAGGACTGTTTAACATATAGTTTTCGTTTATCTTCCTTCAAGTACTGTGTTTGTTCTCGGAGGATATGATATGATGACCATAATTAACACACATAGAAGCTTTCGTGAGAGAAATACGTGTTAAAACGCATTTGGCTTGAGAGAGCTTTAAAATGGGGGTCATTCAGCGTGTTAAAAAGTTTCGTAAAATATTTCAGCCTGTAAGAAGTTAAGTCCCACACTCTTTTGTTGCTGGAAATAGTTAACTAAATGAATCTGATACAAAAAAAGAAATATATGTCTGCTATGACTACAAAATTTAATTCAGGAATCCTCTTCTGAAACTCAATTTCAAGACAACAACTCGCCCTTACGAGAGAAGGAGCAGTAAATTTAATAATTCTAATAATAAAAAAAAAGTTTGTGCGCGTGCAAATTGTACGTACAAAACTTCTAACAACTTCTTGGAAATGGTTATTTATAAATTTTCACGAACTACCTGGAACATAATTAGCCATTTGCTCGCCTTGTTCTTCGCTAGACAAGCTTTCCATAGATGACATTCAATAGCAAATTACTTATTATTACGCACACTAATTATACACCATCCCTAATTGATCACCAAGTGATAAAAAAAAAGTACTCGAAAGGGACACAGTACGAAGTACTTTGAGTGAGTGAAAACCGCGAAGTAATTAGTCAACTGCCAAGCCTAAAAATTTTTATTGGGATTAATTGATTAGCTGCGGTACTCCTCTAGTCATGTGTTTATGTGTTAAACTTTCCGCCGGTTTTTTCTCATTTTTCTAATTAGCCTAATGCCTGGGAGGAACTGTGCTAAGGTCTTTATTTGCCTTTGATGTAATTATTCCCTTCGTATGCAAAGGGGAGTAATCAATAAAGTAAATTTTTTTGAACTTATCACATATGTCCCCGTGAGTGAAATTTATAAGGTGGATAAGCCGATTATTAATGGGCTCAGGAAGAGTCAATACGTGCACGATGGGAATTGGATTTGATAAAAATTTACATTACCAGGATATTGCGTGTTTTCATGAGAAATGTATTTCGTCAGTCCGTGACTGATTTGTGTACATAATCCGATGACATAAAGTAGAAGTAGCTTTGTTATATCTGACTTTGCTGATTGTAAATTGTGCGTGCACATCGCAATGAGTAATTTATTTTAATATCAAATGAGATGTGGAGTTTTGGAGATGACAATATTATCTCTTTTTATGATATTGTTTGAATTTAGTGACTACTCTATATATAATTTACCTAAGCAAAAGAAATATAAATCTAATAATTTAAGCCTTAAAATTTTGGCAGTAAAATTACATCAATCATTTAAACCCCAGTGATGCTCCTTGCAATTTTCATGCCCCGATACGTGGATGAAATTTTTCCACATCTTGTCTTTGGAGATATTAGTAAAGACATTGCTGAAAATCCCTTTGTATTAGTGCAACTAAATCATTGAATAAAGGGTTACATGTTGCGATTCGTCATATATTCAACTGAGATTGCAGACGGAATTGAGATGTAATTGAAAAGATGTTACCCCAGAACTAAAAGTCGATTTTAATTTTTTAATTCCTTTTCAATTCCTGTAGAAAAGGAAGTAAAGTCGATTTTAATCTTTGAATTCATTTTCAGTTGCTCTAAAATGGAACTAAGCTTAGAAAATGGCATGGGACTTTTACTACTTTTTTGCTCGATTTCCAAATCGTCAACAATAGGCAGCTTTTCATATTTGTTCTATCTCGTACCGCTTACGGCTTAGAGAAGGTAGCTTGCGATTTAGTGACTCGTTTTAGAGATTAAAATTAAGCAAAAATATCGTAGTGAAGTTAATTTTCTTACAGCTCGCATGTTTTTATCGGGGTTACAAAAAAAAACATTGAAATTATTAAAATCCTATTTCCACTTAATATGTTTTGTATTAGGTGAACAAAGTTGGCAGTAGCCTCCTTAGATTTCAGCCTAAACGATTTTCCGCTGGCGTCGTCTCTCTTCTATCATTATTCTATCGTTTAATAGTCTTAAGAAGGAAATAAATTCGAAAAGCAGTTATTTAGCGCAATTTAAAAAGTCTCATAACTCACTCAAAAGCTTAATGCTCTTACAATTCCAATTTTAAACGCGATCACATATACCCAAATAAAAGTAATGAGGTTTATACGTGTATGCGCCGCCAGAACTGGGAAAAGCCTTTCAGTTATTATCGCATCCTTGACTTCCCCAAAGGAGTTTTGCAGCCGATAAAAATTATTCTACATTGGAAAAACTTGATTAATACCCTCCGAAGGAGCACTTTACGACTAGCTGGGGATTTATGGTCATAATTAGCCTTTATAGCCATAATCTAGAAATATGGTTCTTTAAATTTTCTAGTGTGCTTTCTTTATGTCTTTATTCGATGAAAAGGGAAATTTTTTGTGATTCCCCAGTGTAAGCGGAATTATTCACTTCACAGAAAAAGTTTGAGTAACGAGAATTGTGTGCGGATACTTCGCAAATGGTTATTGCCTTCTTATTTTATTCGTACATCTGGGGAAATATAGTACGACGGACTATTGAGTTATACAGCGAGCTGTACTTCAGGCTGGTTAAGTCCTTCAACGTTGTAATAGCGTTAAATGCAAGTTACACTCTGATGGTTGTTACCATATTACCACCATCAGAACCGAAGTGTTTTATTGTTCCCAGTTAGAAACAAGAAAAATAATGGATTGGAACTTGGAAATGCCTTTAATTTCATCTTTCCTTCGTTCCATCCAAACGAGCCAGGACCTGCAATTTATAATTCTTAAAACTAAATACGGCATCATTTTTTAAATCCAAGCTCTACTCATCCTGCTCCTTTCTAAATGTGACGTTTCAATCAATCAGAGGACGGCGGATTTTTACGAGTACTTAAATCCCCCGCACGTAGCCAAATCTAAAAGCATTTGTAATCGCCTTGAAGAAGTCTACTATAAGATCACAATGAAGATAGACATCTGAACCATGAAGGTATATAAGAAAAGAAATTGAAAACAGAATCGCAGGCCTAATGGCGAAAATCCCTGAGTCCACGACCCCGAATTAAATGGAATTAAATCAAACGCAAAATTGTTTGTTTATCAGGGTGCAGGACGTGAGGGCTTCTATCGCCGATCCGCATTACAGCAAAGGGACTTCAAAAACACAAATCAAATATCATGTTAATTTCATTTCATAGTAGAATACCAGAGGGCGGACATGTAATAGGCCACCAAAGTTTTCAGGAATGTGTCTGGGTTTGGATGGATCTTGAGATCGAAGGTGGGTTGGGGCTGACTTCAGACAAGAACAAACGGTGACACACAAACAAATCGTTTTCCTCTTAAATCGAAAAACATTAATAAATTTCACGTTAAGTAATCTGAAGATATTCAAATTTTCCTCCTCTTTTAATTTTGGCAAATGGCTCCTTGACGTGGGTGATTAAATCTCGAACTCCCAGAATTTTTCCTTTTTGAGTTGGGGGAGAGTTTTTTTTCTTTGTGCCAAGTCTTTAGTTGAAAAATTTCCACGGAGGTTATTTTCGTTTGTTTTGCGAAATATCTGGTAGGATGGGAGGTACAGCAAATCATGAACAGGTCTACTAACAATTTCAGGTGGGTAATCACGATGGTCTTCCTCTGTTACGTGAGCCCGAAAGGACGGCAAATGAAAATCTTGAGAAAAACAGGAAAAGTGTTCATGAATGGAGAAGAAGCAAATATGGCAGAATGGATGGGAAACTTTAGTCCTCCTCGTCAGGACAGTTTAGCTAAAAAAGTGCAAATGACATTGTGGATGTTCTTTTTTTCGTTCAACAAAAAAAAGACAAAAATACCGAGATTGTCTTATGAACACTAGAAGAGAGGACTTTGTATCTAAGAGTGCACGTTGGCTGGGTTTGGCGGCAACTGATAAACGCTTCACAAAGACGCGAAATCTTAAAGAAGTAAAACAAAAAGAAATTGCTGGTGAGGAAAAACAATTAAGTGGTTGTCGAGGTCGATTAAATACCTGTCATTTCCGTTAGTGGTAATTCTATTATATTTTCGAAGCAGATATTTTTTGTGGAAGGTTTTTTGAAATGCCTCGTCTTCTGATGGAGATAAGAACAACTTGAAAGAGATGGAATAATTAATTTAGGAGAATTGAACTTAATTGTCCCTTTGAAATAGAAATACATAATTTTCAGTGGTTTAAGTCCATGGTATTTGTGAATATTTGCAATTTAAAGAAATACGTAATATTCAGTAGTTTTACTTCGAAAACTTTCATCATAAAAAGTAACATTTTCTGTTTTGTAACTCCTCTGTCTTCTCCATTATTACAGTCAGTTAAGAATTAAAATAGATGAGTTAATGGCTACTAATTGTGACTTGAAAACTCTGGAAAAATTAACTATACTATATACTATATATATACGTTAATCAAGGAGTGTGGAGCCAATTTAGACCTTTAAGATTCTGCTGGCATCGCGACCATTGTTGTCCAATTGTGTTCTCCAACAGGGTCCCCTTGAGAAACGCTCGCTCGAAGGACTTGCCTCAAATGGTGAAAAGTAGGTGGTGCCAAAATACAGATTGTTGGCTCTGAATTTATCCACATCATCAGCCTTTTCAGAAACGCATTTCCTTTGCTTTACCTGTTTTAGACCATTATTGAAATAAAAACCTGAAAATAATCTTTAATAAAACATTTGAGGTATCTCACGTCGAAGGTACGTACTGTGCGTACTCGACCTTTTCTCTTGAAGCAAACTGTATACTGCTTCCTGCCAAATTCAAAGATGAAGTTGCAATAGGTCCTTCTTTGCCCTTTGAAAACAGAAAACCAAGATATCGGGTGCGTTATCATCGGCACCTTATCGAGGATCATGGAAGATCATAAATTGAACCCTATTGGACCTCATTTTTTCCTCAGTTGACCTCACTCAAGATCACAAACGAAGCATTCGTTCTGCCTCACCTTGCCTCGTACTAAAACCTCCTATAATTCCTGGCCACCTTCCCCAAATTGCTATCTAGAACACGGGGATCCCATCAGGTATGTTCCACAGACCCTTCTTTGCCTTATTTCCCATTACTTTCCTTATCGTTCCCTTTCGGTTGCATTATCAATGTTTCCTTTCTTCACAGAGGACTATTCTGGAAAAGTAAAATCGCCGAGGATGACAAAGTCCTCGCCGGTGTGACCACCGTGGTGATCAAAGTATACAATCGGTGGTTTGTTGTGCTTTAAAAGATATTATATTAATTTGTATAGCAACCTTACACTTACTTAGGCTTACGATCAACATTTCTATTAAAGCTGAGCCACTCAAGCCAAAATATTTTAATAGTTTTCATTTTTGTGGGCTTACTTCCCAGCTGTTAAGTCAAGCAAAAGATCTTTGATATAATCTTGTCTTTAGAGGGGTTCATCTTTTTTCTCTCTAATAAACTTGATGTGAATTAAACAAGACTTTCTTCTACTCAGACTGCATTTATCACACATGACAAAATTAATTGTCAGCTATTATTACTTCGTCACATGCCTGCGTGCTGCAGGTAACCCGAACTTGCTTTATTCAATTAAATACTCAAAAGGGCGCTGAGCTTATCTGCCTCTTGCGACCATCGTCGTGGCTCATAACTAATGAGATTATTCAGAATTTGGAGAAACCCAGATTAATCATTGGTGGCCACCCCCACATTTCAGTTATTCCTTTATGACAGTAATTTGTTGTTCTTTCACTCTCTCCCGCCAGGTTTTTCAATTATTCTGCAGGTAGGTGTGCACCTGGGATGCACATCAACTACTCCGCACTCATGAATTCCATTATTTGATTACATTAGCCTATAAATTGCGTGATGTTATGATAATGAAAGTTACTGGACCTTCGATAATTTCACGGTTTTAGTGCATACAGTGCCTGTCCGAAATATTGACTCGAACAGTCCGGGTTCATAAAATCCAACTCTCCAGCCGCACAATTGCACAACTTTTATTATAAATAAACTCGGAGCTAGAAATCACTGAATTGGCGTACAAGCCGAAGCAAGTTTTTGACAGAATGCAAATTGCTACAAATAAATTACGGGGGAGCAATTTAAATGTTTTTGGCATTCGAAATTGATAAATTCGGTGGACCCATTATAGCTAACCGCTAATGGGGTGGACTATTCTACAGACGATTTATATTTAACGATTTTTTACCGAAGTGGTTCAGTGCTAAAAAAAATAACTGGCGAAATGTGTATCAAAACCCTGCGTTCGGCATGTATTCCAATAGCAGGGCAAGAGGGATGATGCCCCAGAGCTCATTACAAATTCGGAAAATGTAAAAATGATTTGTTTGGAATGGCATACGCGATTTTTAGCGGTGGTTTGACTCCTTTCCGGTATTTGCTTCTATGCTCCGTAAAGATCTTCACAAGTCCTAATCGCTTCCAGGAGGAATGTTCAAATCCTTGACATAAGAAGGTTGGTTTATGCGACAGCCGATGTAATTTATTGCCTACCCAGCTTTAGACAGAGTTAAGTGGGGAGGATAGATTTTTTGTGTCGTTGTTATTTTCTTTTGCCCATCGATGATTTATTAAGACTCTCAACATTAGCATATCACTGATGCAGATTTCGTGTAATTTAGTGGAAAATAATTTTATTAAAAGAATCCTGGGGTATTTTGAGCGAATGAGGGTGATTTTCCAGATTCAATTAGTAAGATTGACTCAGCTGTGTGAAATATTACGATATGGAGGGAGATGATAATTATGCCGAGGATAAAATTCAACTTACAAGGTTTTCACAAAAAAAGCGATATCAATTAAGGAAGAAATTCTGGTTTATATTAAAACGTTTTGACCTGAATGGAATTTTGATCTGCGTAGGAAAAATTCCCCACAGTACATAGGTACTAAAAACTTGACCCTTTTTTCCTAATTTTTCTGACTTTAAAGGACTTTATATCCTGTGTGTAATATCCTATGACTTGCAGCCTTCGAGCGCAATCAGTTTCAGTGGCATGAACGCACGCTTTTTTAGGAATGAATTAAGACATGATACATAGAACCCAACTAAGGGTTTTAAGGATTATCATGGATAATTTAGAGATTCGACAATATGCTTTAGGAATTTTTACAGGGCATATTAGCGGCCACAGCAATCCGTAAAGTGATTAACACGTTCTACCCGGCGTGGACCACCGGTGGTCCACGGGCATTGTATTCATCTGGCGGCGTGGACCACCAGTGGTCCACAGGCAATTGTATTCATCTGGCGGCGTGGACCACCGGTGGTCCACAAATGTTTATAATTTTATTTAAAAACCATACTTATTATATACTGGGAAGGGACAAAGTGATAATATACATTGGGAAATAAAAAAAATCTATTTGTTGTAGTTGTCGCCAGACGAACGAATAACTTGCCATTTCTTGCT
>QYTT01078708.1:0-12052 GCA_006980735.1 Dasypogon diadema | reverse complement strand
AAAAAAAATTAAAAATTTGCAGAAAGGTAGAGGAGTGAAAAAAGTTTCAATGAGTTGTAATTATCTCACCCCATCCACTTTGGGGAATAAGTTATTGCACCCTGTGGTCATATTTCCACTAGCTCGATTTTTACATTTTCGTGTCTGAAGTTTTTCAAAGGGTTTCGATCTTTGAATATATTTTTGTTTTTTTAGTACGGACGTTATTCAAGAAGTTGCTTAATTTTACAGAGGCAATGGTAACAGTTGGAGCTCTCTTCAACATTCAAAGGCTATTAAGCAATTGATAAATTGGTCTTTGGTAAAATAAAAAAAAAATAAATTTCCCACAGTTTTGGGGCTTGTGATTATTAGTGCACGGCGTAGACGAATATATGAGACCCTATATTCTTCAGCTTCAGAACTAAATTCGTATAAATTGCAACATCACTTTGTCATCATTTATCCATTCATTCGTCACCGTTGACATCGAAAGATTTTAGCAACCAAATCACGGTTCCAAACCAAATGAATGCCATCATCGACTCAGCCATGCTTCATACTATACGCCACGTATAAACAATTTTTCAAAAATTTTTAAACATTGTCGCCTAGCATAAAACGCAAATTTAAACAAATGGTCACATACCGTCGTGGAAGGGGATGGAAAATTACGAATAATATTTCTGTATTTGTGTGTCTTCCTTAACTCTAGTCCCATATCCGCATGCACACCAGAAAATTGATGTATTTGTATAACTCTCTCGTGTTCTTATTTAAATTTCCATAAATCAGGACCAAGAGAGAATATGTGACGAAAATACCTTTTGGAAAATTTTTCATAGTGTCCTGTCCCCTGCTTTACGAATGCAGCCCATTCACTTAGTTTACCAGTCACCACTCACCACCATCACCGATTCCGACCTGAACTGAACCACCCTTATCCCCTCACTTGAAATTCGCGTATATAACATGGAGCGGGCGGGCGTACATAGCGAAATATTCAAATACTCGACGACGTTGGACGTGACAACCTTAAAAAAAATTGACGACATTTGTCGTTTTGATTGCGCGGAAAATTGCACATGCCTTACTCAGTTTTTTTCCTATTCTTTTCACTATTCCAGGCTTCAGGGCACACGTCACCGTGTGAATGTGTATAATATGAAGAACGTGAAAAAATTTCTCTGTTCCCTATGCTTCGTCCAGATACCTTTTTTTCACCCTCCACTTTCCTTGATATTTCATATTTTCATCAAGAATCAGTTCCAGGAGCATGTTCAAGTGCAACAAATTTAGTTGGTGCCTGGGAAAAATGTTCTTGATGCATTTTCATAGCTTTGAAAATTTCAGATTTAATAGTTGAAAAATTATACTCTCGACTTCGGGACATGGAAGCACTGTATAATTTCGCCTTTTATTTTTCTTGCAGACTTTAATTCCTTCGAAGCCACAGAATTTCCAGGTTGAAAGGATACTGGCATCACCTGAAGGATCCTTGGTTGCATTGGCAGGAAGTCGTGGTTTGAGTATTTTGGAACTTCCGAGAAGATGGGGTCCACATGGACAATTTATGGAAGGAAAAGATAAAATCATGTGCAGGTAGGCAGAATTTCATATCACTGTTCGCAGTATTATATGTGATCTTAAGCTCTTTTTTGTCAATATAATTACTCTAAGAAAAGTTTTTTCAATTATAATTGATTAAATGGTATTTAGAAGTTTAACTACAAAGATAATTTATGAATTAGAAAATAATAATATGAATTTTTATAAAAGCAGTTGTACTCTTCTGCCAGAAATCTAAACTGCCAGCATATCCAAAGACTAGGTTAAATTTGTCACATACTATGTATTGATGATCTTTCTAGAATTTATAAGAATTATCATGTTGTTACTTTAATGCGAGATGGAATATCTTGGGATCTAGATGCACTTCTTTTCTAATGCTTGTCTACTTAGATAAAAATTATGATGACTTTGTGGTTTTTTGATAGCCTGCACTTGCCAAATTAATTTGATGTCAATAATTATACCAAGGTACTTAGTACTATCAATGCATGGAAGTTTCTTCTTAAAATCAGTATTGAGGCTGGTATTGTCAAAAGCCCTCTAAATATCTAAGGCGTCCCCAAATGCGGCTATTTGATCCAGTGCATATTCTTTTGTATTTTGACGTACATATAATCATCCAAGTCTGGGTAGCGAGCAGACTGAAGCTACTATATTTAATATAAAGAAGAAAATAATATAAGGAAGAAAAGAAAACAATCTCTGGATCATATAGAATTATTTTGAGACCTGTTTTATTTCGTATAGAAAAGATAAATTACCTAGTGAATTTTAGCATAGACAAAATTCATTCCGCAATAAATTGTGAACCAATAACTATTGAACGTTTTTAATTAAGGTGACTCCTACATAATATATAAATTTCATCAACACTTAACCATAGGCACTTTATATGACAACGCAGTCAAAACTAGAGATAGGTTCTAAACTTTTAATCAGACGCAATATAAAAATTATTGAAGTGAACTTCGTAATTTGAGATTCGTTTCCTATAGTAGCCTTGTTACTGTTTCGCAGTTTCGTTAAATTTATTCTCTTGTTTGAGGAAATTTATATAATTTTTTATGTGTTATTAAATATCAAAGCAATTGTGGCAATACGAACAGATTCCTTGACTCTCTCTCTTTCTCTCTTTCTTAGACATTACCTCATTTAATTTAAATCCCTAAACCTTTTTAACACAAGTAGCAAACAATACTTTTCAGCGAACCTTTGGCGGATTAAAGAATTTCCTTTAATGGCCCTCAACTATGGTCGTAGAACTGCACATTAACAGTAATATCATAATCCTCGTAATTTTCATTGCCGAAACTCTGAGTGAAATCACTGTAATACCATCCACAATAGTCACATCCTACAACTCTGTATCCTGCTGTTCATTCTCTGCGGATGTTCAGAGCTTTTGCTCTAGGGCTCTTCCTGTGAAAATTTCAAAGAAGGACATAACGAGTTGCTCCTTTTTTACTCGGACAGAAAGTTTCTCATAATTAGTCAGCCACTGTACAGTGGCATTGTGCGAAGCGCATACAGTTTAAACTGTTGGGGTATTTAAGCGGATGATATTCAAATTGCGATAATTTTTATTGCTGAATTGCCAACGCTCTTCTATGTAAGCACATTAAAACATGCAAAGAATATGAAAATATAATTCTTCGGGAGATTTAAGCGCTTCACAGTATTTGGACCCCCCCAATTAACATAGAAACGCAATTAAAGTAATTCCCCCGAATTTTTGACTTTCAGAAAGTTTACTCCGGCAAAATCTCGTTATTCTCGTTTTGATTTTGTGAAGTTGTATAAGTCCTCGGAATTGCACACAATTTATAGTGGGCCCATTGAAACACCTTACGGTCTATATATTATATTCCGTCATTAACTAGGAAGGCGATCATTTTAAGGTTAATATTGACTTCCTCCAGAGTTTCTCCTGTTTGAATAATGACCGGATTCGGTCCCCATTACCACCATAGCGTTCCATTGCGATTAAGTCATAAAATACAGATGCGGTATAATTTACTGATTCGATTCGTGCGCTTTTATCTTTCGTGCTATACACTCCTCATCCGGCTGGGGATGTATATCATTAGCTAATTTCAGGGCCGACTAACGACATTTATTTCGCCAAGTAATTTAAATTTTATATCACTTCATCTTATCCTTAATGGGCTTTTGATATAAGGTACTGGGACACAAGCAGGTCAGATTGGAATTGCAAATCACCGCCCATTTTATTTCCTTAAAATTAAAAGTTATAAGTGCTCAAAAAGGCATTCACTTTATTTGTCGGGGGGTGTGAAATTATAATTTTGAGATTCCATCGACATGACTTTATGAGATAGGACGACAGCGATATGATAAAAACTCCTTCAGGTTATTTGCTGAAATAATCTCGAATAATAAAATCCTTGCCTTATCTTGAAGACAAATAAAAAATGTTTTTAAGCCTAAAAAGCTTTATAAGACTGGTAACTTTCTAAGGTCAGCCCTTAGAAACTATAAATTAATCCGTAGTAAGAGTACAACCATGATTCGTTCTTCTAATAGAAAATTCCTTGCTTCCTATCTTGAGGTTAGTAAGCCTTAAAAAATTGTACAGCAATATTTGATAATTCCTTTTTTAAACCCTTTTAAATCAAATGCTGTAGATTCCGACAGCTTTCCTTCAATTTCCTCCATTGCTTAGAATATTGCTATGCTGCCTTTTCACATTTTTAATTGTTTCTCATTCTCTTGAAAACTTTGAAGGTGTCGAATTGATTTTGAAACCTACCTTGCATAAAGGAGCTCCAAATTTCTTCTCAAAATGTTAAGTTTTAAAAGTGGGAATTACAAAGAATGTTTTTGTATTTATCATTTAAATTACCATTACCTTGCAGGTAACGAAATCATTCAGTTGGTTACCCATTTACCTTATGATTTCCTAGCCAATTCCTTTACAGTATTTAATGATACAATCATTGCTACTGCTAACAGTTCAGCTTGTGAAGACAGGTTTGTGAACGAACCAAAGTTATAATCGCTGAAAATGGTTGGATGGAACCCGACATCCAACATTCAATTTGCAAGAACCACAGGATGATAATTGCAAAATTTACAATTAATTTAACAAGGAAATTTGTTTGTCTGACTCCTGGGCTAATAACTGGTCCTGTGCTCTTCATGATTCTCGGAATGTAAAGGTGTATTAGCCCTTGCCCTCTCCTTCTTAATGTGATTTTCAAAAGCAAAAGTTTTATATATGCTGCTACCGGTATAGAAGTACCCTATCCACCATAACCCGCAGCTATTGCTCTATAACTTTCATTCTGTTCCACTCCAATTTGATAATATCCACGTTCTCTGCAGCCTGATTTGGAGGAATGGAGAAATGTTAAGCAGCGAATCTGGTTTTCAATTTTTCTGTTTTAACTAAGTTATGAGATGATTTAGATCTGCAGTGGATACTGAGGGATAGTTTCTGTGGAATTCACTAAAATGTTAAATGGTATTTGATTATCTTTTGCAGCTGAAACGGTTCCGCACGAAAGGAAAGGAAAAACAAGTAACACAGAATTGCTAGAAGTGTTTCCTTTGCAGTATTCATTATGAGGGCAACTACATTTATATAAATGTGTATATACGTAAAAATTGATTGCTAATGATAGAATTTCCTGTAGAAACAATATTAAAAGAAAATTATATGTTAAAGTAACTCTTTCTAAAATTATTTTTCATGGAAAGTTTGAGAGATGCGTACAAGAAATACCATGCCAAACAAAACCATTAAAAAAAGGTCTTCGAAAAATGACATCCATAAAAAAAAGACTTTGTTTTGTCCTTTTCGTCCTGTTCCCAATCCTTTTTTTGCCTTGGCATGTGCACATTAAAAATTCAAAATTATTAATTACCGGAATTAGGACCGGCATAAAATAAAAAACTCGCAGGCAGCCCAAAGATAAAAGAAAAAATTAAATGAACCACAATAAATTTTGGGTAGTAGCAAGAAAAAAGGACTAACCCTTTACTTAGGGTTCTTTTTTCGGTATTAGGTGGCGCAGTACTTTCACCCTTCCCTTCCTGCAAATCATCGGCTCTAATACTCAGATTCAAGGAGGACACAAAGAACATGGAAAAGGACAACATGGATTAAATGACCCTGAGTTGAAAAAAACAGACAATCACTTCTACCAGAAATATTATGAACCTGCAGCACTTCCAGGACACATACAGCGAAAAGCGGTGAATGAAACCAGCTTAACGTGTCTTCAGCTGGATGCAAGGACAGAATTCGCTTGCTACCTATGTAGTAAGGATAACATTAAATTTTTAAAACGCTGGAAGCACGGAGGAGTAATATTCCTTTTTGGAATTCTCATCTGTCCGGGCGAAACAGCGGATCAAATTAAGGGATGCTATTAAGAAAAACATTAGTATGCATGGGGTTGTCCAGTGTGACCAACCGATCTGCCACAACCTCTGCCATGCACGAATATTATTTTATCTCTGGATAGGAAAGTCCACAGCTAGGCGGTTGGTACAAATTCGTTCATCTTTCCTGTTCCATTTAACTACCACGGATGTAGTAGATATCTTCTATGCTTGAGAGGGTTTGGTCAAACGTCCAACATCCAAGTGTCCCCTAGATGTCGTATAACCTCATCCCATTTACGAACAGAATCTCTACTTTACTCTACGTGTAGGATGTCCAACTGTGTATTTATGGACTTTCGTTTCTTTTATTAGATGTAATCCAGGTCGCGACTATATATGTGAGATTGGAGTATAAATTTATTTTAAAAAAGATGCTTCCTTAGGGATATCCTTTTTTCCAGAGTGGTGGAGATGAATTTTAAATCAATGCTGAGGGAAAATTAATATGCAGACATATTTATGCAGCATTACATTCAACGGATAATTTTTCCTTCTTTCTAATGCAATTGAGAGTTACCCAAAAGTCTGGTGGAAATTTGTAGGTATTTCGGTTACAGTCATTTCAGCCATATTTCCGAATAGATGTACTTTTAGATTGATGTGGAATGGGTTCTTCGGGCGTTACAAATCCCCGATTCCCAGAAGAAACGTAAAGACATAATGACGGGATTATCCCAGCAAAGGTATCAGAGAATAAACTCCGTGAACCTTGTTAGATCGCCTGAATATAAGTGATAAGTAGTTAGGGGTGTGGCTATCTATATAAAAGACTTTATATATATAAATTAAAGACTTTCACGTTATCAATTATTTTCTATACTAAAAAATTTCCTCTGACTTTAATTGAGTGCCTTCATAACTATTTCTTGAGTGAGACCTCGGTTAAATTTGTGAAGACGTCCCCCTGCTGCTAAGGTTTAGTGGTGGCGATCGATTCATTCTTACATGTACCTAAATGTCTCTATCTGGCTGTTGGTAATAATCCTCGGACTAATAAAAATATGAATTACAGAAACCTGGACTTAGCCCCCACTTAGTCAAGATTCCTGATCCTAAATAAGGATTCATGATCATGAATAAGGGTGTAGAACAGTTGTCCTTGGTTTTTGGCAGAGATTAAGATTATTTCATAGACATTTGCATCTGTGAACCAGTAAATCTATAATTCTCTATAGTAGGGTTCGGAATTTGGTCAAGTCTAAAATTCAGATCCCCGTCTCCCACCAAAAATTTGTGGATAATTTGCGTCGTGCTTGCACCTCTGGAGCATCTAAACCCTATTGTATCTTGATATCAACATTTTAAATTCACATTTTATGCCTTTACATATTTTTTTTACAGCTAACCCTGTATATCCTACCTTTAATCTACAATTCAGCCTTAGTTATAGATGCATCAATCCTTTGGAAATTGTTTTCGGAATTAAATTTATTAAATCTGATGCTGTTAGTGCAGACGGTATCCCCATAAATTTACTAAAAGCATTCTATCCTGTTCATCCAGGATATCCAGTTCAACCTGTTCTGCATATTTTTAATACTTAGTTTACTACATCTCAATTCCCCTTTCTACGGAGGGCGGCAGCAGTGGTCTCTGTCACTAAACATCATAAAGCTCATTCTTCTAGCTTCAAAAAGTGCAGTATTCCAGAAGATCTTGCAGTTCTTGGAATGAAGCAATCTATTGAGGCCTTATCAGTCAGGCGTCTAAAATCCTTACAGTTTTGAACCAATTGGAAAAATATGGAATGTTCAAGACGGTCCAGGTCGTAATATTAGTTCAGTACTTTTTAGTCTCTTTATTAACGACCTACCAGAAACAAGACATGATACAAAATTCCATTTCTGTGTAGACATCTTACCTCGTGACTATCGTCTAAAAGTAGTAAACCTTAATATTGTGACATTTAAACTTCGGAGGCTTAATCTTTTCTATTCCCATGGAATAGTCTTCCTCATGCCATTCATGCCGTGAACACTGCCAATATGCATTCAAGTATTTCCTTAAGACCACTCAGTGCTTTGGTTTACACCTAAACACCAGATTTTCCTAAATTTTTCATTTTCAGAATCTAATAAAATCACCACTAAATTACATCTCAAGTCCATCGTTTTCCTAATTGGGAATGCTGTATCCTGTGTATCTCGAATTATCCTAATCTCCTTATTAGACCTACGCATCTGTTTGTAATTAAATTCCAGGGCCTTTCTCAATTGTTACTGCCCAGACTTTCGTTCGTTTCCTTATACCTTATGGCGATTTTTTTTCCTTTTGATATTATCTTTGGGCTCATCTTTTGTAAAATTGATCTCATATTTCCTTTTTAATTGTCATAAAACAGTAATAAAATTTCGTAATTTGTTTGGCTTTAGTTAACGAGTAAGGCGAGCAGGCACGCTGTCCTGGATGGTATCAACAGCGGTTTCCAGCAGCACGTGCACCATCAAGACGGCAAAAAGGGTTAAAATGTGGCACAACAGTTTCGCCTATGTATAGATGTTAAAAAAGGAAAATAAACTCCTTCCCTTAATTTTTTTAATCGTTATGCTTTTTTAAGAGATTATGGTCTGAGGGGGTTTGAGAGATACTTAAAAGGCAAAGCGTGAGCCACTGAACCTTCACATCCGCCCATTACCTACCTACCTACCTCTGGAGCAAAGGAAGACCGAATCAAATGTGCCATCCGCCACTTGCTTGGAAGGTTTTATAGGGTGGGTGATGTTGTACAACTTACAACAAAAAAAAAGAAAAATACTGAGATGTATGTAACTGCCAGACCCGCTCTCCCACAAAACTGGTCTCACCTCCTTGGAACAACCGCTAACAAACGCAAGTAAAAAAGTGAATTTAGTTAGAAAAAGGGTTACCGTCCCGGATAAACGATTAAGAGGACTTCGTTCTGCTTTGTTAGAGTTTCGTATAGAACCACTTGAAGGGCTTAGAGATGGATTGAAATGATTTTTTTTTCTGCAGACGGTCCCATCACCCGATGTCACCTGACATTATGCCAACTTAAGAGGCTTTCCGTTGCGATTATTTTGGTACTTCTTTTGAGGTTGGTGTTCCCTTGCGCTAATTCTACTCTTGCAAAAATGGCAAACAAGACTTTATAAAAAAATGCCCTTTGTAGAGTTTATTAAAATATTTCTAGTACTTAACCCATTGCAGCATAGTATATTTATAGTATTAACATGACGCAGATAAAACTGGGTATCCTTTTTGAAATTTTTTACTAACTGTTTTCTTTCCTAAAAGGCTCTTTAGAGAATTTTGTACCTTGTAATGCAATTTGTTTCATAAGTTGCTCTAGAATTGTATTTTATAGAAATTAACAACTTTGATACTTAGAGAATAGAGGAAATAATTACACTACTAAATGAAGAAATGAAATTCGGTGAACTATATTGTAGGACATCCAAGTCCGTTAAGAAATTGCAACTTGAAGAATAAAGTAATATGTCAGCAGAGCTTTAGAAAAAATACTAATACTTTATCACCAGATTAGTATTAATATTTTTTCTAAAGCTTTGCTGACATAATATACTCATTTTTTTTAATTTCGTTGAAAAACAATCATTTTTAAATTTTTTTCTGTATAAAACACATTACACAAAACTTTATTAAACGTTTCAATACCTTTGTTCTGGGGTATTAGTCTGGGTAGGTTCTGAGAGATCTGGAGCGTAAATCATAATCTGCTTGTCTGGTGTGGAGAATTTTTCTAAATGGCCTTATGGAACCTAGAATGAGGAAAGTAAATGCTGCAAACCTTTACCTTCTTGAGGTCGGTGATGTCTGCTACTCTCTAACTATCTAGAGTATGTCGAAAAATTTCTTCGTGAGCAATTTGAGCAATGAAATCGTCCAGAATTACTTTTTATATTATACCTTGAAGAATTTCTTCAGCCTTTCATAAAATAAATCGCTACCCTTAGCACTTTACTCCTCAGTGGATGCATGCATGAATCATCCAGTGCGAATGCTTAGCATACACAACCTTTCTTCACAAGATCCTTATATTAATGTCAAGTACCTACCACGTGAAAACCTAAAAACAACTATCTGAAATCTTTCTTAAGAATGAGAAAAAAAAAACCGAAGAAATTTTTTATGTAAGTTCAGGCCAGTGTGATTAGGATATGCAAACAGAATATATTAACGGAACAAAAACTGAACCCTGAGGAGTTTCAAAGAGTAAAGAGAAGCATATTGGACGGAATTTCCTACAAGCCTTGTAGCAGAACAAGAAAAGTGGAAATTTCTTGCAATTTCTTGACTAACTAAGTTTGAGGCTGTCAAATACTTTGAAGAAATCGAGCAAGACCAAAATGCTCATATGACCAGCTCTTTACAAATATCGCAATATTAATATAATATATTGCAATGTCTAAAGTTTTCAAAAAAATCGATTATTGACTGATTGCATTTTCAAAAAAAAAAGCTATCTTTTCCGAGGTATTCTTCATGCCCCAGAAATTGAGACCAGTAAATTCACATTTAAAGCAAATTTAAGATTTTAGAACAAAAAAAGATAGTCCAAATTTCCAGAAAAAAACTGTTTTCTAATCTGCCGCACTTAACATTTCAAAAACTGATAACTGTTTGAAATTTTAGGGGTAGTTCAAGCTATCATATATCTACAATGTGACCTACTTTTGCATCTGAGGATCCAATATGAGAGGATTTGAATAGTCATAAATTAAAAATGTGAATTTTTTGAAAACCTAACTTAATATCACTACTTCTCTGCCAAAAATAATACCACCGTTCAATCAGTAAGACGTACGGGGTGGATGGTGTGATTATTTTTGGGGTTCTTTTTGTGTGTATAATACACCCAAAATATAGAGTTGAAAATCTTGAAAAAAATTATGAGATGTACTAAAGCATGGATAAATCATGGTCAAAATCTCACATATTTGCGTCTTTTTTCCAATAGCTAAAAATGCTTAAAATAAGCAATTTTTTGGGGTTTAAATTTTGGGTTTGAAATTTTGAAATGAACTGGATTTTAAAGTGGTTTCATTTAGTTTATCTCGGTTTTATGGGTGAATTATATCAAGGTGTATTGGTATCTTCCCTTGCCGACTCACCGAAGTGGTATTAAAAACAAATGAAATAGTGGCAAACGTACTGAGCTTGAGGGAATGTCTGCTACTCACTTGCGATCATTACTAAAACTCTAGCTTGCCCCCTAGAAGTCGTAGAATTAGTATTTTGTCCATATACGCTATCCATGTCGTACATTCTCCATATATTGTGCCATTCTTTTAATAATTAGTCAGTCTTCCACCTATGTCAAATGACGGATAGTACCATGAATGATACACAATAAATTCCTAATATTCTACACCAAAATTCTTGATTTGAACGATACAACGCCAACATTGAAATCCATCCAGGAAATCGGTAAAATTTAATTCTGAACTTAATACCCATCACTATATGGAGATATTCTCTGACAGGAACTACAATAGTAAGGGTATTGCAAAATTAAAAACTGTAATTAGCAAACAAATGGTGGTAAATCCTGTGGTTGGGAATCTATCTGTAATTTTACTAGGAATAAAGCCTCCCTGACCTCCTAGGACCTCGCTTGCAGCGCGATACGTAAACCTTATTTCGTATCAAGAAAACGTTTTAAGGATTTTGAACGAAATATGCTTCCCTGGTTGATCTATTTAAGCGACATAAACTCCTTATTGTAAAATATAAATTTCTTCAATGACCAGGACCCCTCTTTGTACGCCTTGGACCGACAGTGAGATTTTTTTTCTAAACTTCGAAACTTTTGTAAAGAAACTGGAAACCTCTGCATTATTCAGTCATAAGTTATGGATTCAATTCAAAACATAGGTTGTTAATAATAGACATTTTAATTAGTACCAAAGTCTATAAATCTAGCCACTCAGCCTAATAAACTTGCTGCGTATGATAGAGGACCCGAATTTAAATTATGTTCGCACTGTCATTAAAACATGACATCAAATTTGCACATTAGAAAGGTTCTGGCGAGAAGTATGAATGCATAATGCGGATCAGATTCAATGGGTCCCCAGTGTGCATTACGTCTTTCGGGGCAATAAATAAT
>QYTT01078705.1:0-15059 GCA_006980735.1 Dasypogon diadema | reverse complement strand
CTTGAGAGCTGAACAATTAGTTTAGAATGATCTATGGAGTTAAAAATTTTGGTGAAGAACTGTCAGGTTATCATCAACGACAGCACGGATATTGATCTTAGGTACTTTTAATATTGCGATTTCACAACTTTCTAATGGAAAGAATTCTGATTGCTAAGTTAATAACAATCCATTTTCTAAAAAATCTTTATAGGCTATGCACTATATTTATAAGCCAGGGCTGTTTGAAAAATAATTTTTCTAGGTGCAGAAGATTGCCCTAATATAAGTTTCTATTAAAATTTAGTCGCAACTTCACTTGTCACGTTAACATACTGAATATGTTCGCTCAAATGAATCAGTTACTCACAGTAGATGACAGTTAAAATTTGAACCAGTGGCGTCACTTTTTCGTTTCAACATCAAAATTCCTGGTTGACAAAAGTTGGTCGATCCATTCACTTTTGCACTCGTTTATTGACTGATCAACTGCAAGCACTTTTGTGAGTTCTACAGGAAATTGTGATGCGTTGTGTCCACTAAAGGCTTCCAAATTATCATCTTTCAACACCGAAACATAAATTAATTATAGCCTAAGCGAGCGCCATCTAAATGTCACCTGCATTACTTGCTCAAAATTCTTCATATATTCCTTCATAGAAACAGGACACTTTCATTGTGACATTGAGACATATGTCTTTAGAGGTGTTGACTTCTTGGTGTACTTTCTTGCATTTCTTCTACACTTGATGTGTATCCTGTTTGGAAATTTCTAAATTTTATATCTGAAAGGAAAAATGCCCAATTCTTAAATTGCTAATTAGCATGAAGAACAAGAAATTACACAGTGATACAGCACTTTCTGCATAATCTATAAAAATTACATCCAATTACGATTAATTACAGTATTGTCTCTTCTTAAATAAATTGTTCTAATTTCGTCCTGACTTCATCCTATTGTAGTAGAACCAATTATTGCTTCCTGCTAAATGTTTCCACTCAGGCAATATTCTTTTGCCTGTCTTTCCCTTCTTATCAAAGCCCCCAGTCGCTTGATTGAAATCTTGCTATAAACAAATTCACTTTATTCTCTCCTCTTGCTATGCGATACTCCTTTCGGCAAGCTAATTTTATTAATGGTGCAGGATCATAACACTAATTACTGGCTCCATGAGCCCCTGAAAACAATTCGCAGGGCAATCAGCAGTAATTACGAACTAATTAACTTTCATTCCAATAATAATCTAGTTTTGCTCTGATTTTGTTTCATAACTTTCCGAACATCATTACGTTGTAAATAATTAGTAGCCTCCTGTTGGGCGGGGGTTGCCCAAATTGGGGGTTTGCATTACGGGAATTTATTTTACACATGAAAGATAACTCATTTTTGCCCTCCGGGGACCAGAAGCAATTTTTTATTAAAAACTTTTAAATTTATTACATTAATTTTGAACTTTTAATTGATTGGGGGCTGTTTTTCATTTCAGGGTCGCTGTAATCGTGAAAAACCGCCGTGCAAGTATTTTCATCCTCCCCAACACCTTAAGGATCAGTTGTTAATTAACGGAAGAAACCATCTTGCCTTGAAAAATGCACTAATGCAACAAATGGGCATTGCGCCCGGTCAACCTGTCATACCTGGACAAGTTCCAGCAGTGGTAAGTGTTTGGATTATTTTATTAATTAACATTTTCGGGTATCTTGACCTTCACGAGGTATTTTACAAATGACCAAAGAATTAAGTATAAGATCCCAGTTATTAAGTTCCTTTCCTTTTTAATTTTTAGAGGATCTCCATTTTTTGTCATTTAATTTGAATGAAATGATGAAAGGCATCCCAGGTACCTTCCTACTTTTCAATGCCACTCAGGTATTCTATGTGAAGATACAACATAACAGAAATCTTGAAATATACCCTCTTGAATTCAAAGAAAAGAAAAAGCTCTCATATTAATTCATTGCAAAATTATCACGTCGGTAACAAAGAACATAACCAATACGACTTCCTGTTATTATTAATTCTCCGCCTTAAATTTGGGTATAATTACAGTGTATGAAAATTATAGCGTCCTTGACACTAAATTGCTCATTTTTGAACTTGACTGATCAACATATGTACATAAATCTAGCAGAAGAATCGATCATCGGCCATGCGTAAACCGTGATTTGAATGGGTGCTTTTACGCTGGTAGACAACAATTACTTGAGCCATCTTTGGTTCAATCCATGTTGTGTTAAATTTTGTGAAGATATCATAACTATTATTGATAGATGGATTTTGGGAATGTCAATTGAACTAGCATGAGCTAATTAGTAGTAAGTAAGTAGATTTTTATTTATCTGGATTTTTTTGACATTTATCTAAATAATTTGTTGAAATTCTCTGGAGCTTTCCTCGGAAGGAAAAAGGGAAAAGGATCCTGTATTTAATTATGTTGATCTTAGAAGGTACTGCTGCATATTTTCTTGGAATATTCAGATCTACATCTTCCCTGCCTTTTCATGAAATTTTATAATGCGATCAAATTTTGTTTAAAACGAATAAAGTTCAGTGCTATTGAAATCCTGAGTGTTGTTCGTAGGAAATATCCTACAGGATATAATTCAAGAAATTTTATAATATCATGATAACAATTCCCAATACGAAACAATATTCTAAAAGAAGGATGCTATCGTCTGCAAAGTTTTTAATGAGTTGGAAGAAAAGAATAGGCGACAGAGAAGAATCTTGCGACATCTCGCTGTTCAGTCCAAAAACACCGGCGATTATACTATCCAATATAATGTAATTTGAGAAAAGGAAAATAAATAAATAAAAGTAAAAAAATATGAACCGATACGAGCAGGAATAGGAGAAATTATTTTCAACTGCTGTTCAACTTGCTCTTTAACGCTAGAGACAAATTCCGCATGAGATTGATAACCAAGGAGGACAGACATTCTGTGCTGATGCACAACTAGGAAAATAGTATTTCAAACCTCAAAACAACTGTTGCAACTTTTCATAAAGATATATTAACTCCTTACAAGAAATACGGTTGTGGAGAAAGACAAGCCCACGATATATCAAATAATTATTAAGAGTGGTACCAAATAATGAATTCACATTGTGAGTTGTGCGACGCGTAATGTGCGTGGCAGTCCATGGACGAAACAACATTGAAGGCAACCTGTGATATTCTCTGGGAACTTATGTCAACCTTGCAGGATACAAGACTACAGTAGAAAAAATATGAAATGATGAACAACTTAGTAAGCTTCAAGCGAAGAGTTACAGCTACGCAACTGGCAATTATAGACAGTCTCCTAAATTTTCATCAATAACCCCAAATCTCTAATGCTGTCAGTGTATAAGAGTTATTCAAGACTGTTAGGCGCGTCATACATGAGACGTTAACAGCGTCGGTTGCTGGTTAGGAGTTTCAGCTGGATACATTGATGTTCCTATGTAAGATAAGAAACGCCGAGCCTTCCAACAGTTTAACCTCCCGACAGCCGATGCTATAGGGTTTACCTCACCGACAAAATTTTTACAGATTCTTCTAATACTTTGCAGCAAATTGGTAACTGTTAAATTGAGAACTATAAAGAAGAAGGCGAACACTTTCCTGTACAAAGATAAATAAGGGGCCTTCTAGTAGTTAGCAAATTTGGTCCTTCGAGCCAGATAACTAAAATACTAATAAGAGCTTATCTTCGTTGATGTTGTATGGCAAATTACACAGCATTTCAACACTTTCCATAACGATTTACAATATAATCAAAAATTTACTTTTACTGGATTCACATTTAAATCGCCCCCCTCCCCCATCCCTTCGTTTTTTCAAATCTACATTAATTAAATTACAAAATTATTTACACAACGAAATTACAAAAACAAATGAATTAATTCTGGCTATTTTCTGCGAATGGACACATAAATCTCTTAAGCTCAGTGCGTTTTCAAAATTAGTTTTCAATTCACCATTGCATCACCGCTTCACATACTCTGGATTGTGGCCCACCGCCACCACTATTTTAGCAACTTTAGTAACACCACACGTATTGCTAACAGACCATGCTCATATTGTGCACGCATTTTGCACAAAATAATTTCAAATTAAATTCATGACGCCATGCAAGTTCAAATATCTTCCAAATTTGATGCCTCTCGAATGCTTTTCACTTTTGCCTGGTATTTAATCCCAGTTGGTTCACTTGTGCTGGTGCTGGTGCTGGTGCTGATGAGATTAGAGCGGGGTCAGGTCAGGGATGTGGGTACACGTTCACGTGGTGAATATAGTGGACATTTTCGCATATAATAATTATTCTAATTGTTATGACTATTGAATTTAAAATTAAATCCCCAGGTAGAATGGGAGAATGGTAGAATGATGTTCATTTACATATTATGTGCACAGACGGACAATTTGGTCTGAATGAAGTACCCGGTCACCTCAGTCAAGATACGAATAACTTAATTAAAACTTAATTAGTCGCTCCCCTGGTGTTTCCCCCACACAAAAGATTCTCACTTTATACACTCTCTCTCTCTGTTCACAGGCTACAAATCCTTACTTGACTGGAATACCAGCCAGCACGTACAGTCCATATTTTGCTCCTGGACACCTAGTGCCTGCGTTATTAGGACCAGATCCTTCGACTGTTGCATCACAATTAGGTCCAGTTGTACCACAAGCAGTTCCTGTTGCCCAGCAAAAAATACCACGATCCGACCGATTAGAGGTAAGTTCATAATTTTCAACTTTTCCTCCCCGTAACCTTTTCTTATATTTTTTGTGTGTTTTTGTTTTGTGATATGCAAATATAATTGGAAAATGTTGAGGCGGAAAAATATGTTCACAGATTGTGTGCGCTTTGAGCTGTTGATTTTTTTTCTCCACTCAATCTATTTCCAGAGGACAATTATTTTTCCGCCCAGGCATTTTCTTAAATGCTTCTAAAAACTTCAGAAATAATTTATGATATTAATGTAAATAAAAATTCTTATTATTAATTTTTTTTTCGTTTAATTTACGGCTTAGTTAAAATAAGCAATTTACAAAATAACTTAGCTACAGCCAAAATATTTAGATCGTCGTTAGGTTATGAAACGATTTTTAATGTTAATCTGGAATGCTACAGCTTTAACGGCACGTTTGTGTTATTTTTATATAATTCACCGCCTTGTGGATATAATTTATTTAGAGTTAATGGAAAGAAATTCAGCGAAAAATGTTTGTCACTTGTGAATGTTTAAAAATATTAAAAGTTTTACCAGAACAAAAATATTGATGGCTATTTGACTTACAAAAAATTCTTTTTGAAATCCCAAAAAAAAATCGGGGCGAAATTTTTGCCAGGTACTGCCATCAGTATTTTTTTTTTATTTTTCGAATTCTCATCAAAATCTAATTGGTCTAATTTTCATACAAAAATTGTTTTTTCATTTACCAGAAAATACAGAAACGAAACTATGTAGACGAAAATGCTTTTTTGTATTAAAATGAATCAATTTTTAACAAGACGTTTTTCTTTTATTTGAGATATGTAACCATTGACGAAAAAAAAAAATCGACAACCCAACAAAATTCCATTAATCACACATTCGTAAATAATTTTTTATTTCTAAATTCTCCGTAATATTTGCTGATTTTGTGATTATTTAACAAAATTGACCAAATTTTTTTAACCACATCAGGAGAAACGAATTTTTATTTTTATTTTCCTTTTTTATTTCTTTTCTTTTCTATTGTATATCTTTTCTACCTTATGCAGTTATTTTTATGGAGAACTTTTAGATGGCTGATGTAAGGTGAAGTGCATTATTCACAGACCGGAGTTATTATTTTAAAAATGGAAAGTTACATAGAAATTTATAGAATAATGTATATAAGGATAGAAATTTTTGATAGTGGTCTCCCATAGTGGTCTCCCATCTTCGATATGTTTTAACGTAGTTTTTGGTAATTGTTGAGCGATATTAGACCAGTTATATACTACGACTGGTCTAAATAATGATTTCATCCTGTTCACCTAAAACGTTGAGTTATCCCAAAAGTAATGTGCTTTTTTTACTGAAATTTCGAATTGAAAAAATTTTCATTTTCTACACTATTTTTCCACCTATCAATTAACGTTTCAATACCCTTTTTCTGAAACTCTTTTATTTTTTTATACAAGAATAAGACAACTTCCTGTAGGACATCTATATGTGTCCATTATTTTTTGGGATGTAGACAATTTCTCTTGTACTTCTTTACTTTTTGATACAAGTGCTTCAAAAAATTCATATCAGGCTCATTTTCCCCAATTTGGATACCTTTCTCAAGCTCTGTAAATTGCGTTGTACTGCTGAATAGATTGAATTGAGTAGAGCGGTTAATTCTTCAACCCCTGCACTCCGATCAAATTATGGTCCTCTCTAAAGAACTCTTCAGACCATTTCTGGATCTGGTTTACACTAAGCAGATTTTCTCCATACGTTTAGCCACTCTGCTTGCTTTATTGTCTATAAAATTGGAACCTTAATCATTATAACTTTTTTATTTCAAGTACTATTTATCAAAGTTGTCACATTCTCATATCTATATATATTTCCTACCTACTGGATCTGAAAACTTTTATTATTTTAATTATAATATAGTTCCAAGGAGAATCTGCATTACTTATGGGATGGTCTGATAATTCCATTCCTTTCATTAAAAATTGCTAAAGAATTCATAGTCTATCTTTAAAAGTTGATAAGCACTTTGTTCGAGGCTAACGAGTTCATTGAAAAATATGTAATCATGTTACACCGTAAAGTATTATAATATTGTTAGCCCTGCAAAACTGTTGTGATTCGGAAAAATATTTTTCAGTATAAATCAAAGAGAGGAATAAAGTAAAACCTTAATCCCTGGTATGCCACAAGGTTCTGTGCATCCACTCTTTTTTTAACATTCATAAATTGCCTTCTTTATCTTATCTTCAATCTATTCTATATTTTTACTGACGATAACTTCATAAATAGATGATACTTGCCTTTGTTGTAACTGTCGATGAACTTTTTGAAGATAAAGTTTAGAAGCGTACTTTTTTTTAGGGATTTTTACGCTACATCACAAAGTACGATAAAATTGTTAGGCCTACAAAAAAGCTATGATCTGAAAAATTCCTCTTCAGCATGGATTAAGCGAAAGAATTTTCAAGAACAATTTTCTAAATATTTTCTTATCCTAACGCATATAGAAAGTGGAAGAAGCCCATTTTATATGTTTCTCGATTGAGATCCTGATTCATTTTTGAATATTTTACTTCAAATGATAATTTTTCACCAAAAATGCAGGCAGCTTAATCCACCGCCTGGTATGACCCTCATACGTTTAAATTCGGTGTGCCGTAAGGCTCTATGCTCGTTACTCTTTTCTTAATTTTCATAAATGACTTACTTTCTCTTACCTCCAATCTATTCTACAGTTTTGCTGATGGTAGCATCCCTAACTTCACGTACTTGCTTGTATAATTCAGCATAGCTTGAAGTCCAGTATGACTCTTAGATATTTGAATTTGCGCTGGGAATAAAGATCGCACCTTAACGTGTTCGCAAGCAAAGGAAAATGGGCATTGAATAGCAGATGCAGAGTTTCCTCAATGGATTCCGTCCGGCAACCTTCTTTCATTTTTAGAAAGAAAGAAACGTCGTAGGATAGGACTTTCCTACTTCTAGCTCATTCCCTTGTATACTGTATATATTCGCAGTAGCTTTTCCACGAAGCACCTTTTGCTTTTATTATGGAACGTTTGTACGTATTTCCTGAGGCTTGCATTGTAATTGGCCCCATACTCCGGAGTCCTTTTTGAATTTGTTTTATTAAATAAATGCGCATTTCACCTTTGATAACTTTCCATCCAACAGAGTGGATAAGGTCGGGACTTATTAAACATTGCGGTTATATCATTTACAGCCTCATTTATCGAGGAGTTTGCGTGAAGTATGAAGTGGGTGCTTCCACCCTTCAAAGACGAGCTTACTAGATTGGTTGGCTAACGCTTGATTATTGATCCAAGTTCTGTAACGTTCACGTAAATACCTTTCTACTTCCTGACGTAGTATTAGATGAAATTGTTATTACGTGGAATACCCTGTCCTATTTTGTGTAGAAATGCGAAAAAATTAGTAAAAGTTGGTCTAGATATCTGAGTACGGACTGAATGCACCGTACTAGACAACGAATCGTGTGGCGTCAACAAAATACAAGCCGCTAATATAGGTATTTAAATATTGATTGGACTAGTCAACTGTCTTAAGAAAAATAAGGATACTAAGTTTTGCCGCCAATACAGCATAAAGGGATAAGGATTTTCGGGCTGAGATTTCACGGTGCATTTATTATAGGTCAGTAACATGTTGGTTCCTTTTTTGGTCCACAAAAACTAATAGGGTTCCTTGACAGTGTACTGTCAAATTTTACTCCTCCATCCTTTAGTACAATCTTTTTAGTATCTCTTAGAAAGGTAGCAATTAATTCAAACGGTTTTTAGAAGACAGAAAAAGTGTGGGAGAAAGTAAGGAGCCTTGGTACCTTAGAATTGATGCTATAGAAAGGGAATTGATGTTATAAAAAGCAGTATATAATGTAACGCCGAATTAACAGACATGGAACGTTCAACCCAAGTAAGAAAAGACGGTTCAATGCCAGAAGGTGGAATTATTCGGCAAGGAAGCTATATTAACGGTTTTGAATTAGGTGGTTAGTTTGGATATTTCACTAATTTCGGGTCGATGAACGTTGACGAAAAACAGACCGAATCAAAGTGGTTAGTGTTGATTTATAGTTATAGAGATTAGCTCGCATTCTGTTTTTTAACAATCGATCCTTGAGTACTATTACATGTAGAAGATGATGATAAGGGTTGCGCATATTAGTTGGAAGGCGCGGACTTTTGACGAAATTGGCCACTAGCAAAACTTATCAGGCTCTCAACCACTGACGTTTTAATATAAATGGACGGAGTGTCAAATTAAAAATATTAAACACGAGACACACAAGAAAAGTATTCAATTACGTCAATTCTTAATAGATATATATTTTAAAAAATTCGGTACACAATATTAATTAGTAAAATCATTCAAAAAAGACTTTTATTTAACAAAATGAAAATTTTTTCTCAGTCGTTAATAGGGTATCCATGGAAAATGTCAAATAAAATTTAAAGTATGTAAGGAATGGATACATAAAACAATATATCTATCTATTTTTTGTTTTAGTTCGGGACCATATTTTAAGTTTAAGGAAAAGAGTTATATTTTGAAGCAAATTTAGTATCAATATGTAGTATGTGCTGGTTCGGAAACGCTCCGTCAATTTATATTATAACGTCTATGCTTTCAACACTTATATTTTCTATGCTACTCTTACAATTCTATTCTTCCGTCAATGGTAGTTTCGATTTATGTCACAGACCTTGAATAAAAATACAAATTTTAACCGGTTTCCAATTAAATTTGATTTTTCATTGAAAAAATTACAATGCAGAACCAATTCAAACATTAATCTTGGTTTGTTAGTTGCTTTATTCGGTAGGGGAGTGAATCCAATCCAGAACTCAGGAAGATTCAACATCCTCGTAAGATATTTTTAGAAATTTTACCTGCACACCTACACTATAAAATGATTGAGAAAATATTTTTAACAACTTTTTTTTTTAAATATAATTTTACGGGTGGTAAATGAATATTTTCTACGCTTGATAATTACGTACCCAATGAAATAACTAGTTGAATGGTTATGTGATAAATTCAAAGGGACGCAATTTCGTAAGTATACTCTTCTTAGTAAAGGATTGAACTTTTGACCCTTTTTTTAAGAAAAGCAGCCTCTGCCAATACATTTACAACATAGCTTTGAAATGCACTAAAACTTATCCCAGTTTGCGCAAACAAGGAAACAAACAAACAAAACTACAAACAATTAGCAAACGCTGGCTATTCCATGCACAAATCATGTAACTTTCAACAAAGACGTGAAGAAAAACTTTAATTTTTTAATAGCCCCCAATTTAATACTTGCTTAAAATACCACACAGCGGACGAATAATGCATTAAACCTTATTACCTTCTGCTTATTAGCTACTAATTCTTTACTCAGCTAAGATTATTTCTATTTGCATCCCATGCATACACAACTTAGCGAAATATTTTTATAATGCTTCTTTCTGTTCGTATTATTTCTTCTCTATGAATGTTTTTTTTTAGTAAACTATATTTACTACAACTATTTTGCTTGGACTAGAGATTGTTTTTTAGTACTTAGTTAACACAGAATTAACTAGAACATAGATATGATGAGCAGACTTTTGCTACCGGCAAACAAAAGGAATACGTTGTAAATATTTTAGGATTTCTAAAACAAAAACGGCTATAATTGTTATAACCAATTGGCTTTATTTAATTGGAAAGTCTAACTTCGCAAACTATACAGTGTGGTTTTCCTTTATTTCGTCCACTTCTTGCAAGCAAAATAAATTTGTCTGCCTTCCTGAATCTTTTGTAGCATGTCTAGAGCTTGGAAAAAATGCCCTAAGTTGTTCTGGAGAAAACCACAAAGGCCGGAACCATGGAAATCACTATATTCGGTAGTTTGGCGATGTGAAACGAGACCTACGTGCGCTACTTGTAGTTAGCTAGTGAGAATACGCTAGTTCGTGAGAGACACAGTCGGAAAGGGGGCTAAGAACTTACGAAGGTAGCCATATCCAGTGGTAAGGATTATTGAGACAACATTAAGTGGAGTTTCAAAATTATACTTAGAAAATATAGTGAGACTTTATAAAGAAGGCTTGTCAACTTGAAACGTTTAAGAATACAAACAGCCTTCTCTATTGGTAGTATGTTGACCCTAGCTACGACACCAGCGTAGGCGTACACATTTCAACATTTTGATATCGAAATGCTGCTTGCATGGCTGTAAGAAAACGCCTTCAGAATCCCAATAAACGCTTGTCTCAGAACAAGTTCGAGGTCCCAAGAAGCCCTCGAAAACCTCCGTAGAACAGCTTGCATTAGATAGATACTGAAAACAGATTCCACAATCAACCGAACTGCACCCTCAGCGGACTAAAAGAAAAGGGGTGGACCAAGAATGGACCCCTGGGGCACTCACCGTTGAACGAATTTAAGGTCAGATGAGTTGTTGTCAACTTTTGCAGATTTTCAGCAGCGCTTGTATAGCAAGATTTCCATAAATCTGATTGCTGCTTGTGAAGAAAACGAGAACTGATTAGAAAATTTTCTAAGAGCCTTCAAGTGGCATAGAAAATGTGAAATCAAAAATTTACGTTTCACAAGTGTTTCCCACTGCCATAGTAATTTAATAAAAGTTCTGAGCTATTGACAATGAGATGCCACCACCCTCTTCCTCTGCCAGCTGAACAAAAAAAGCATTGTGCGCCCTGCCACAACCATCATATTGCTGAAGGTGAGACAACATTTTGAACGGCGTATAATAGATAGACGTCATGCAACAGATAGACATCACTTGGCTAGTTCTATGGTATTTCCATAATCTGCGTATACAGATAGTTTGAGTCTGAGGCGCTCAAATTAGAAGAACCGAATTAAGAAGAGTTCGATTCTCTGAGCATTTTCATCGACATAGCTTTGGACGTCTTTCTTCATGGATAATAGTGGTCCTACAATTAGGACCCGTGGAAGCCGCAGCGATGAAGTTGGGACTAAATGTAATCCACCTTTTAGTTGAATGGTGAAGCCAGCTAATGCTAACGGCTGTTGTAATAGTAATCGTTAGTAGCAAAACAAAAGGTAATAGCACTTAAGAATCTGGCCACGGTCACAGCACCTGAAGTTGGTCTTATTTTGTGATTTAGACCTGCACTCCAAATGTTGATGACGTCATACATCCAAGAGTCGAGATTACCAATGGAAGTATCAGAAGTTTCTCTGGTTACAATAAAAGACTTCACATTATTGCAATACTCATACCGATTGTAGTAGAAAAATAAAAGCTATGCAGAAAACATTACAGAATTTAAGGAAGACATCCTCTGAGAGATCAACTCTTTTAAGAAGGACTTCCAAAATGGACATTGTCTATAAGATTCCGTCCGAGAGATTTTGTTGCTAAAAAGAGTATACTGGATATTACAGAAGTTAATGACTTTTGGTAAATATCACTAATGGTTCAGCATCCATTCAACAATTTAAAAGATATAGAATATTTTTTTCTGTACCACACAATTCAATTACTATTCGTTGGCACCACGAATGAAATCCTGGAACCAGAAACATCATCCCTGCACTCAGAATATAATTAATAGAAAAGGAATATATGAAATTATTTTACTCAGCGATAATTGAGACGGAATTTAGTATAATTTGAATTAGTCATGTTGACCTAGTTAGGGGTGACATGCAACTGAGCTACGACACACATCCACCGTACTTGCTCATCATCCCCAATTAACCCAACCCCCAATCCACCACACTGTATAGCTTGAGATTTGGCAACTAATCACTGAGAGCATAAATGCGCTGCAGCTAACTTAGTTTAGACGATTAATTTAACATGAAATTGGACGTGTTGATTGATTGAACAGCCGCATGATGTATTTTGCCACAAAATTTGTCGAGTCCGATTCCGCTATATAATTCATGTGGCCTATGATTCTTACTTATGATGCACATTTTGTAATTTGGAAATTTTTTAATCAGTTCGTTGTGTTTTTTTTTATACTATGCAGAAATGTTGTCAAGGCAAGTAAGCGTCATTAATAAAATAACAAAACAAAACAAAACAAAAAAAATTATCAATTGAATTCAATCTGCATATCATAAACTTGTGTCATAATGGATCTAGGTATGTCGCGAGTTTATGCGCGGTGCCTGCAAGCGAGCTGAATCCGAATGCCGTTTTGCTCACCCTCAGGAGAGCGTCACAACACACGAAGACGGGTCCGTCACGGTGTGCATGGATGCCGTGAAGGGTAGATGCGCTCGTGACCCCTGCCGCTACTTCCATCCCCCCTTGCACCTTCAGGCTCAAATAAAAGCAGCGCAGTCACGCGCTACCGCGGTATGGCTATATTTAATCCTTCCATTTCAAGTGTTTTTTGTGTTACATTTTCTTTTTATCTAAAAATAATTTTATTTCACTGTTTGATTTTAACACACTATACCTGTAATAAACTAAAAACTTTCTTCTCTTTTTTTTCGTTGTTGTTGTTATTGTTTTTAAATATCATACTTAATTACCAGGGAATCCAACATTTTAAATCAACAAGTACCTAGGGCTACTATATAAAATTATAATTTTGAAACAAACCCCACCCCACACGAACACACCGACATTTTTCCGACATCCATTTGAATAATTAATGTTTTGTCCATTTCGAACCCAGCCATGTGCCCCGCGCTCCCACTATGCTTAACTCAATTTATTGCTTCCAATTGGCTGAATTCGCTCAAGTAAAATGGAATAAATCAAAATTGCACTCAGTTTATACAAATGTATGGTAAATTAATAAAAAGGGTCAAATCTCATTTTCGTATTAATGGAAAGAACACGCTAGTCATGGTGTGTCACTGTTGAAAATGTTCCAAAATTTATTTTCAACCTTTTATTGGATTTGGAACATTTGCAACAGCATAGAGCTTCCTACCGGATTTTCCGAATGCTTCCCAATTATTATTTTTTTGTTTATTTACATTTGTTGCATGCTCATTTGTTTGGTTTTTATGAATTTTGTTTTTTAGTTGTTAATACCACTGGAACAGATTTATTTTTAATGTTATACTGTGACAGTTTAGAAAATCGTTAAAAGACTTGATGAAATCGTTAAAATCTTTACTATATCACGTCAGTGATATAAAAAAATATAGGTGTCAATATATTTTGTATTATAAAGATTCAATTCAGTTACAAAAATATAATTGGTGTCAGTTAATTATGAAAGATATAAAGAAAACGTTTTACTGTATATTAGATCAACAAAATATTGGTACGGTGTAGTAATTTTGAAGAATTTAAATTATGTACATTATTATTGCGTTATGGTCTTATGAAGTACACAAAATAATAAGGTCTACTGTACTTGTAGCACTCATTTTGGGTTTTCTCACTTTGGTGTATTCTATAAAGCATCATTGTATTGGGTGTGGGAATTAATTCCCGCCTTTTTTTTTAGTGAAAAATAAGTAATTTTTTTTATTTAAGAAAAAATTTACTTCTTTATTCAAAGTATTGCCCATCAAAAGTTACAACTTTTCTCCATCTTTGAGGCAAAATACGTACCCATTTCCGACTTCTTCAAAATTGCTTAACCACTATTGGTTTAGGGAATTGCTTATCAATCGGAACAAGTGGTAATCTGATGGAGCAATGTCTGGCAAATACGTCGGGTGTGATATGAACTTCCCAGTTTTATTCTTCTAAATATCTAGTTTTTAATAGATACAGCAACATGTGGTCTTGCATTGTCATGTTGAAGAATAATATTTTTCCGATCGTTTCTCGATAAGGGCTCACTTCAAAAGTATCAATTGCAGTCGGTAACGATCACCAATGGCAGTTTCATTTGGTTTCAACAGTTCACCACACCTTTCTGATCCCACCAAATGCAGAGTATTACCTTGTTGACATGACTATTTTTTTTATAATAGTTTAGGTATTGATGGGCCTGGTTCACCACGCCTTACATAAGCTGGTTTACGCTTTGCGTTATCATTACACATCCATTTTTCGTCATTCGATGCAAAAATCCTTTTCTTTCTTGCCTTTCGAGCAACAATTCACCAATCATTTTTCGCGGCTCAATCGATATTGTATTCTATTCATTCCATCTGGTTTCAGTAAAAATTATAAGAAAAAATATTGACTCATTCTCATTCCTTTTATAGTCCCACGTAATAAACTTTATCTCTATAGAAAAAGAACTGAATAAACTAAAAATAATGTGAGAAAATTGTTTTACAAAATCGAAAATTCAAATTGTCACAGTATAACAATATCAATTACTACCCCTAAATAATTTTGTGTATAATTTTATTTAAAATACAAATATATTCTTGTTTTTATTACATTTTAGATATAACACTAACA
>QYTT01078703.1:0-20416 GCA_006980735.1 Dasypogon diadema | reverse complement strand
TAACATAATTCAATTTTATAAGACGTTTTGTGAAATTTTAACAGAAAAAATTGATTTTGGAAACTTTATCCTAAACTTTATACCAAAGTTTACTCCAGAACAAATTCTTTCTGGTGAAAATAATTCTATTGTTCCACTCATTGTTAATCTTTTTCCTGAGAGCGAGCTTAAAAATGCTGAAATAATAAATGAACAATTTAGAGCTTTATCGGAATATCCTGAACTAAAAAAATTTAAGAATTTTTCAATACCAGAATTTTGGACCGAAGTTGGGTTCATCAAAAATGAATGTGGGGAACATTTATTCAGTGATATATATCGCATAGCCAAAGGCGTTTTATCGATACCGCATTCTTCTGCAAATGTAGAAAGAATATTCTCTATTCAGAATTTGATTAAAACTAAATGCAGAAATCGTATAGCAGTACCTACCGTTTCAGCATTAATTCAGGCAAAAGATTTATTAAAATCAAATTCTTATTGCTGCTATAATTACGTTGCCCCAAACAAAGTGTTATCAAAAAATATTTCTGAAAAAGTTATGACTGAAAATGAGTTTTTAGATTAAGTTTTTTGTTATTTGACTTGTCATCGCTGGACTACATTTTATTTTATTGCTTTGTTGATTTTTTGTTATTTGTTTTATTGTTTTTCAAAAGAACCTATGTTTTTTTTTAAATAAAGCGGTTTTTATTAGAATTCCCCGTTTTATTGTTCTTGTTTCTGCTAGCGTTATATATGAACAATATAATGTAATATATACTTAAAGCAGTCGCTGAATTTCACAGTGCACTGCAGATGCTGGCTTTTGAATGCATGAAATATTTCTCTTATAAAACTTTAATTAAGAGAGGATTGGTGAAATTCAATACAATCAAGACCTTTTCAATACAATTTCACCCCGCACTTCTAGTACAATTGTGTTAAGCTCGATTCCATCCCTGGTTCCATGGGCATAAAAGTTTAGTTGCAAAAATCTCTTTAAAGCGCACACTTCTTACGGCAGCAGCTATTTTAGCAATTAAAGAAGTGGAAAAAGAGAGGAAAAATAGAATGAAAAGAAAAAGAACAATATGGGTGAACGATTTTTTAGCAAAACGAGAAACTTTCGATATTGAAAAAAATTTATTAACAAATTTTTGTGGGAACGCGAGAGAAAACATTTTAAAAATTTTTACAGGCTTTCATATGAGGAATTTCAACACCTTTGGTCAATGATACCTTCGCGTATATTTCTTCTCCGCCACGTGCCCAAAAAATTATAAAATTTCATTATTTTAGATGTCTTTAGAGGAAAAATTGATTTTTATCTTCCCATTTGAAAGTTATTGTAATTGGTCCGATTTTTCGAATTGAAAATTTCGAAATATCTCCACGTTTTGAGGTCCCTAGACCTAGAGTCCAAATCCATCGTTTTTAGAGAGATATCTGTGTGTGTGTGTGTGTGTACGTACGTTTGTACGTTCACGAACTTTTTTTTCATCTCGAATATCTCAAGAACAAATAATGCAATCGATTCCCGACCAATTTCATTCGACGCATAATTGCATAACGAACTCCTGATAAGGATTGCAAAAAAATTGAATTGGCGGTTTTTTTGTTTATAACAATTAAAATTTCAAAAGCCAGACAAAATGACCAAATGGCGCAAGTTGGCAGTATGCGTAGACCTTAAATTATTATAACAAAGATAGCATAGGCCACAACTTTCACACTGTACGTGTGACTCAAGAAGTAAACCGCTCGCATTATGCTTATCTGACGTTTTTGAAATGTAAACATACAGGTCTCAGGAAGAATTGTAAAGTTTTTCAATGTTTAAACAAAAACTAAATTAATAAACATTTAAAATTGGCAGCATTTTGAAGAGAAATCTTCAAGCTATTATTTTAATGGTATTTAATATCACTTATTAAAAGATGTGAAAAATGTGTTGAAATAAAGGAAAAATATGTCGTAAAATAACCACTGTCTTTTCCCTCTCTCACCCCTCCTTCTACCTTAGGCCACGTATACTCCGACCGCACTACACTACGTAGTTATCGGTCACTTTTATGGTATTTATCTGTTGTGCAAGGGTAGTTCAAACAATTTTTAAAGGTATTGCCAAAACTCAGGGGACAAAACATGATGAGTACAGCACAGCCTATGCGGAGGGGAATTTTCTAGGGAAGAGAAGATTGGGAAATCGACAATTGTTTCAAGTAAGCCACAATTTTTGGCAAGAAATCTTCACTGTGTAACATATCCCAGTGGTTTCGCAAGTATAAATCCCGTCAGTAAAATTACCTCAATTATTAGTACCCAGATAAATCACCAACTCCTCTGCAGGAATCGTACCCGCGCCCGCAGAGGAGAAAATTTGCAGACGTCCGCCTCAGCTTACTCGACCACTGGTTTGGATAAAGTATTTATTTCTACTAATAGGATAAATATGATTGTGCAGTCCTTTAGTTTCTATGGAGTTTGCGGATCTTTAGGAGAAAAAGTTTTGCTAATCGTAGTACAGTTGAAATAAAACGGTTTACAGCGATATCAGCATAACGTCTATGCAACGCTTTATAAGATACGTTTACAAAATTTGAGTTAATCTGTATAGACTATTTTTTTTTGTTGATTTCCTAATATAATTTTTTTTTTAGTTTGTACGTCCCGAAATCACTGCAACAGTTAATTATCTTGAAAACGTTTTTGTAAAATTTCTATACTTAAGTTTTCATCAATTATCAATTTGTTTAAGCTGTACTACATTCAAAAACTTATAAAATAAGAGAACCGTATACAAAATACAAAAGAAATAAATATTAAAAATAATATTAGCACAATAGTCCTAAAAGTGTAAACTTTTTACTTTGTAACGTTTCTCAGTTTTCATTAAAAAAAGCACATTTTGAGATCTAACCCAATATAGGCTAATAAATTGCTTGTCTGTATTTAATAAAAGAAAAGCCTTAGATTAGTTGTTCGATCAGACCGGACCGGGACTTGCGATCGTTCCGGCCATCACATTTTTATCCATTCTGTTATCATGCGCCAGTACATGTCCTTGTTGGATAACGAGTGGCGCATGCAAGTTCCTCTCTTGCATAACACGTTCTTGTAAGGCTCGTTCTTGGAGCGCTCTTTCTTGTTGTATTGCACGTTCTTGTAAAATTCGCTCTTGTAAGGCGCGCTCTTGAATGGCTCTCTCTTGAAGAGCACGTTGCTCCTGAATGGCACGATCTTGTAATGCTCGCTCTTGCAAAGCTCGTTCTTGATTAACACGTTCTTGTATTGCACGATGATCTTGGATTGCCCGATTTCTTTCCTGTATAACCCGCTCTTGCAATAGGCGTTCGTTCAAATTGAGGGCTGTTGCATCGTTAAGGTCTGGAATTTAGAACAGTTTTAGTACAGTGTAAAGGACAGTTTATTTTATGTGTCGTACTTATTGCATTTCTAGTTCCATCTTGATTATTAAGTGAAATTGTTTGCGTCCTATCACTCAGCATAGATCTGCTGTCAGTGGACACTCCCGGCGACGACATCTGGGATACGGCTGGCGAGGTATTAATTTGCAAATCTGACACATACCTACAAGAAAGGCTTTCCGTTATGAAATGATAGCAAAATTGCAAGCAGTCGCCATACCTCAGGTCACAGACTTGCGAATTATTCGATTCGTAAACATCCCCCGGTTCAGGAGTGTTGTTTGAGCCTCCGACTTCACCTGTCGCCACACTGTTTATGGTAGCTATGCTATTTGCTGTAGTTCTATTATCACGATGCACGCGGTTGTGATGTCTGCAGGTTTGTTTCATTATATGAGTAAGCGTGTTTATAGTATGTTGTAGAATTACCTTATAAGATAACTGTCTCGGATGAAGGTACGGCCGCACACATTGCATTCGAAATTTTGTCCCGCTGAATGGGTTCGTATGTGTACCGCAAACTGGGACTTACTTGTAAATGTCATGGAACATCGATCACAGCTTAAAGGCTTTTCAGAAACATGCGACCATCTGAAATGTGCGTTAGAGCGAGTATTTAGGATGGCTACAAAGCATACGAAAATGATTCTTGATTATAAACGTGCAAAACTTCTTGTTGTAGAGTTTTAAGAGTTTCTAAAGGTTTTTTTGTGTTTTATCTATTGCGTTGAAGTTGTGTTTATTAAAGTTACTGGGCTTTCATTAATTTTGCGGATATGGAGAACATATTACCTTCTCCATTGATGATAAAACTGGGTGGTAAAAATTAAGCGTGGAGTTGAGAGCAATGAAACATTGAAGGACGACCTTCAATTTATACAACTCAAGAAAATGTGAACAAAGTTTGTGACTTAATCATTGCAGAGCGAAGAATAAAAGTCAGTAAGATAACGGAAGCCCTAAGTAGCTCCTATAAACGCGTTCGAAATATTTTTGTTCACGAACTAGGGTTTTGTAAGGTGTCTTCAAGATGAGTGCAAAGGACAATGATCCTATGGATCAGAGCCATGCTCCCAATTGGGCTCTTCTATTGAAAGTCGCCATGACAGGGCACTCTAATCTGTTTATTAATTTGTGGTCGTATTACGAGTCAGGATAGATGACTGTTTTTCAGGAAATCTATTTCTTGCTTGCGGTATTCCACAGGGATCTATTCTGGGACCTTTGCTCTTCGTCATGTTTATGTCGTGGTGTAATCTAGATTAGTATTGATAAGTATTTCCGGAGGATGAAAGAGAAATTCTACGACATCTTTGGGTGTTATAAAATTATAGGAGCTAACAGACTTAGGTGGCTGATCGCACCAAGCGGTCGAAATGGACTAGGATGCCTATGGTTGTCTTACAAAAAACGCGTTCATGATAAAAATCACTGAGAATTGATACATGATGATGATGCAATTAAAGTAGTAAGATTAGATTTAATTGGATTTGCAAAAAAGTACCTATGAAAGCTTATAATTTTGCAGGTGGAAAACATACTGCCATAATGCTATAAAAAGTTTATTTACTAATAAAAAATTGATTTAGATTGGGGACCGTAGGGAAGTGCTATGAATTTGTGGTTTTGTATTTAAAACAAAAAGCATTACAAATTTTTATTTAGCTAGTTAATTTTCAATAAGTGTTTGAAGTAGCTCTATAGAAGTATTGAAAAGTAACCACTTACCTATGTGCTGTGACATAGCTTTTCACGGCGAATGTTTTATTGCAGATATCACAAGCATATGGTCTCTCACCTAAAGGAGAAAAGTTTTTAGCTTACTTTGGTATAGAAAACCTTTGAAAAATAATAAGTTGGCAAAATTAGAAATGCTTTTCAACATCTAACCATAAAAGAATCAGAAAAGTGTGGGCCAAATTTTCTTTCATCAAAGTCAATGGTAAAATGAACAACTGAACTTAATCTGAAGTATACAATGAAAAATTCAATTCGATTCTAATATGTTTAGAAAAATGTGAGGAAACAGTCAATTAAATCATTTTACTAAACATATGGAAATGATCTAAGACCTGCCTGTATGGATTCGTTTATGAATATTTAGCGTTGATTTTTGAGTGAAGCGCTTTAAGCACATATCACACTGAAAAGGCTTCTCGCCAGTATGCATTCGCATATGGATGTCGAGATAGGTTTTCCGATAAAATGCAGCAGGACACTGATCACACTGGAACGGTCGTCCTTGAACTGATACAGAATTTATAAATATTTTATTTAAATAATGCCAAAATGAAAATCTAGTAAATATGTATTTTAATGCTAAGAAATGATCGATTGAATGAAATTTTTTCTTTTTTTTTGTGTACAAATACAAGATACGATTGAATTCCCTTCCTCTGCTTAATTTATTTTTAATTTTGCGTTAAATAAAATTAGTAAAATTCAATTTTGAACGAAATTCAAATGGATATCTTGCATTTATTGAATGCAATGGTTGTTGCTTGCAATGGCTAGACGGAATTACATTTTTCTTCGATTTTTATTTTTGAATGGATTTTTATTGAAATTATTAAAGCCAATTGCAATTTTTTACTCCTTAGGTACATTACGCTCGTTACGACTTTATTTTTCTATGAGATAGAAAACGTTTTTTTTTTGTTACTAATAAAAAACAATTACAGTCACTACATTTAGTGTAAAGTCGTAATAAATATTGTATCTGAGGATTGATGTCCTGCTAGCCACTGTTTCATTTCCCTTCTAATGCATAAATATATAAAATTAAGAAAATCTCATAAATACCAGATGTGTGACTGAGCATATGTAAATTTAATGCGCACTTCTGAGAGAAGCTCTTTAGGCATGTTGTACACTGGAAAGGTCTATGACCTACAAAATTATACAAAAATTAAAAACAATTAGCAGAGGAAGAGTATTTTGCCTTTAAAATCTTAATTTAGGTTAAATGTTTGAGAAATGTTTTACAATAGTTGGTTTCATCGAACAACTAAGAAACTATTTTCTACACAAAATATTTAAAGATACTTTCCAATGAATATTTTCAATGTTTTGTGTTTTCATATATAACTATTTATCAATACGCTTTTATTAGCTCCACTTGTAACTATGTAAGAAAATCTTGTAAGTTAAATTTCATCCTCTTCCTGGTTTTCGATTGAGCTGAAATTTTGCATACACGTTTAATTTGGATGACAATGCATGGTTAGCTAAGTGACATCATTCTAAATCCAATATGGTGGACTCCCAAAGATGGCGGACTAGTACTAAAATTTTTTATGCGGAAAAAATTTGCTTTTCTATAACAAATGAAATAAAATGGGTGAAGAGGAATCTGATGATGGAGCCAAGAAGCAGAAAGTGCTAAAGTTCATTTAATGCTGTGAACTACGAGATCCCACCCAAGCCAAGGTGAGAAACGTGCTGAGGGCTGAATGGTATGAAGGTGGTAAAAATTGTCATATCGCAAGCGTCACCTGAGGGCACCGGGCGCAAAACCCTGCTGTAGTTGGCTTTGCCCCCTTACTTGGTCCACGGAGGGGATTGACCGTTGAATTGTCCGCTACTCGTGGGAATAAAACGAATACAAACAAAACAAAAAAAACTTAAAACATTGGAAACAGCAACGCAAAGAAAAGGGCGATTAGAAAAGGGAAAAAAAACGCAAAGAAAAAAGGCGAAATTAAGTGAGACAGACAGAAAAAGAAAGAAAAAATACAGTCAAATCTGTACATGAAGCAGTATAGAGCCAATGAAATGCCCGAGAGGCGAAACTCTTTAAAAATGCTACCTAAGCGAACTTTAAATGTATTCTGAATCAGTAACAAACATGTTAAAGTTATTTTAAGACTAAAAAGTGTAAAATAAAGTATAGTTTTAAAAAACGTAAAAAACACGCTTTTATCACGCACTAAAAATTAAAAAATAGTTAAATTAAATAAACTTTTCTTTGCTACGATATATGCATGTTACCCTTGCCAATATTTTAACTTCATTGTAGAGTAAACGCAAACAGATATTTTTGTATTCAATACATGACGGATGATAGATATGCTAGGAAGTTATTAGTAAACTTATCACTTCTTGTATATCCAATGACTAATTCAAAAAACGTGGAGTGCTTTGGAATTAGGTACTTTTAATTGATTTAGACAAAGCGCTCCACACTTTTTGAATTAGTCATTGGACATTGGACATAGATTACTGCTGAAGTTTGAAAAGGGATTGTTCTAAAGAACAGCATAGAAAAAAATTATTTAAAAAAAGTTTTATTTAGTCTCAAATTTAAAATGTTATGACTTTCCGTGTTAACGTTGTCAGGTTATAGGAATAAAATTATTACAAAAAAAGGGAGATGGCTCTTGAAGAAGTTATGTTCAATACTATACGTCAGGTTAGTATTTTAAGGAATTTATCTAAAAAAAACCAGAGCCCAGTTAATTTAAATTGAAGTTAATTGAAATTGTACATATGAATTTAAGGATATAGAATTACTCTAAGTGTTCTTAAATATCTGACAATAAAATGGTTCTTGGCAGTTTAATTATGGTGGCCGCATGTTTTTTTTCTTAAAGTTTTACGTGCGTAATCAAAAAACATATGAAAGAAAAACGGCCCAACCACACTACCATCAATTCTACAACCGATTCATGAAGCGTGAATATTTAAATATTTCAATATTCAAAAAAATATTTGTAATTATTTCTGTATTACTATTTGTGTTTTTATCTTTTCATCTAATTATTCATACACAATGTCTTTTGCTTCGTCTTTCTTTTTAAACTATTTCTTAGGCTATAACTGAATATTAAAAATTCGACAATTATAAAAAGTAGTTATTTTGTTAGTTATTGTACTATACTAATACTCCACAAATATCATATTATATTATGCGAATGTAGGAAAATTTTAAGTTTTTACTCGAATCAAACATCAATAATTAAAAACAGAGAAAAGAATACTAAAAGTTATCTAACTAATATCTAATTTGTTAAGTTTGTTTTGTTTGATTAAAGCAACAACAATTCTCATTTGCTTCTAGGCATAAATTCCTGTTTTTTAGTATTAATTTTAGCTTCTGGCAAATGATAAAATCAAAATAATATTAATCTTAGTATAAATTATTTATCGGTTGTAAACACTCAATTATATTCATTGGAAAGTCTGGAACAGTAACTAGTTCCACAGCGAAAGAATTATCTTATTACCAATTGCCAATCAATAAAAATTTCATTCAATTTGGATCCCTAAACATTTAATAGGTGAATAGTTTTACATTATTTTCTGATTCCTTTAATTAATATATTTTCAAGTAACATTTTTTCTAAAAGTACTATTTGTAACATTATGTAACGTCTTCTGACTACTATGAAAACCTTGTTCAAACAAAAACAAATTGTTTTCAAATAATTAAGAATTAGTATATTGAACAATTGTCGTATAATTTGAATTTTACGTTCGAAGAATTTGAAAAAAAAATTTATGTACAACTCCTTTGGAGAAAATAAAGCAAGTTGCATTTTTTTTTGCTTCACTACAATCAAAAAGCTGTACAATATTTATTAAAAAATATAATAAACAACACAATATAATGAGCAACATAAGGCATATTATTAACTAAAAAAAATAATTTCGATACTTTTACTTTTTTCAGTAAATCGGGTTTGTGCTTCAAAAATTCATAAAACTCTACACACGGCATGCTGAAATTACGTTTGGTAGTATTTGTTGCGTGTTGGTATTCAATTCACAAAATAAAGGAAAAAAAAACTTTAGGAGAGAGCACTGAAATAAAGGACTGCCCTCTTAAAAAAAGGGGCGTACGCCCACGTCCGTGCTTGAGCTCGTAAAGGTGTAGTTCTGTAGATGATCAACTGCTCTGTGGGCACATCATCGAACCCAGCAGAACTATTTGTAAATGGATACCAATGATTGAGCCATTAACAAAATCTATGTATGGTTAAATCATGTTAATTATGTAGTTAGGGAGGTGTATGGTGCATTACGAGAGCTGTGGGCAACCGCAATTTTGATCTCGAGATTAAATCGATTGAGGCTTGTTCAGACTTCAGTTATTCCGATTATACGTATTGGTGATCTATCTATCCATCTATGCTGGATCGGATTCTGTAAGTAGACAAAAGCTTAACACTGGTTTCAGTGGCTACAGAGGACGAATCTACCACTAAGACAAATTGGTCTTATTTCTCCTTGCTCTAGTGCAACATTGAACACGTCTTTACGTTTCTAACTTGCTTCATTATCATACACCTCAGTATCTTTTTCAAAGGATGTAACTTATGAGCTCCTTCGGTAGTTTTTGTAAATTAATCCTCCCGCGTAACTCATATCCAGCACAAACGTTTTCGACTTTACCCAACTAAAGTTGGTTAAAATTGATTTTTTGAAATATTTCCGATATTTAGGACCAAGAAATGTAAATTTCAATGATGATAAAATTTTGAAGCATTTATTTTAACGATTCCAAGAAATATTGACACGAAAAAAGCTAGTTCCATACGCTGACCTTTTTCGTGTCAATATTTCTTGGGATCGTTCGAATAAATGATTAAAAAATATACCATCCTTGAAATTCACATTCAGCGTTAGTCAGAAGCAGTAATTTCGACTGTAGGCTTCGTTAACTTGCAAGTTTTGCTAAATCGAAGACTGTTTGTGTAATAGGAAGTAGTAATAATTAATAAAAATTAAATGCAGAAAAAAGTAACTAATGCAATAAAAAAATTATTTTTGTATGTTAGAAATTGTACTATGAAAAAATGTTACTTTTATATGTCGTATTAATATTAACTTAACTAAATTACAAAGTTTCAACTTTATTGTTTCAAATGTTCAACTGACCTGTATGAATTCTTTTGTGTATGTTTAGCGTGGATCTTTGCGAAAAGCGTTTTGAACAAATTTCGCATTCAAAAGGACGCTCCCCCGTGTGCGTACGTTGATGGATGTCGAGGTATGGTTTTCTGCAGAAGGCGGCCGGACAAAGAGCGCATTGAAAAGGCCGAATACCTACTGTACTCGGAAGCAAACAATTTGTTACAGATAATACAAATTTTAAATTATATTTCTACATACTACAAACAAGAGCAATAAGTATAGCAAGTTGTGTATGGAGAATCTAGCTTACCTGTATGAACAGTTTTATGAATATTTAAAGATGATTTTTGCGTAAACCTTTTAAGGCAGACATCACATTCGAATGGTCGTTCACCGGTATGCGTTCTCATATGAATATCCAAATAAGGCTTTCGAGCGAATGTTGCCGGACATTGCTCACATTGAAAAGGACGATCTTGAACTGCAAAGAAAATATATTCACTTAGTTATTAATGTAATATGAAAAATAATGTAAAAATCGGTTGTTGCCAAATAAGATTCATTCATTGGACTTACGCCTTGAGACCCGACCATTCCAGAAGCACGAGGAGCCGGAAGGGTATACCAGAAGGGCCTCCCAAATGTGAGAATCCTTGACGAAATTAGCTAAATTTTGAGCTTAGCTAACAAAAGTCAATGAGCAAAACAGTACAAAACACATTATGATAATGCCTTCCTGCAAGAAGTCCTTGCACTCAATCACGTTCTCGGATCTATGAGAAGCAGAAATGGGTCTATGCCGCATGACGAGCTGATCAGTCGATACAATCGACTAATTGTATTCATGAGATTCTGCATGGCCGGACAAATACAGAACCTGTGAAATAGATTTATTTCCCAGCGCAGGCACCAGTCACACGACCTGTCGTTCCCGGCTCAATCCCGAGGCGTATGCGCTACTTGGATAGTCCAGGGAACCCCGACAGATGTAAGTCGATAAACGTGTGCCAGACGGACTGTTTCGTTAAACCACGAAGAAAAGAAGCATGCGAAGGAACGAAGCACGGGAGAAACCATCATTCTAGAATGTTGTCAATTTAGCGGAACCTTTGCTGGACTCTGCGGGACTGCAATATCGCCTGCGTCGAAACCTCAATTTTGATTCACTCCGAGATTGAGGTCGACATATGAAAGAGCTATGTATATGCCAGCGAATCCCATTCGATTTGGAGCTCTAGATAGAGTTGTTCCAGGATTAATATGGAGGGTATGGCGGACAACTGTATATAGAGAAGGAAGAACCTGCAACTGCAACCCCTGCCCGTTTTTCATATGCAAGCCGATCTATAGATGAGAAATAAAAGTATCTCCGTGGAAAAGAAGTCTTTAGAATCCGCGTACCTTTATATATGTTGTCCTAACAACGAGATCAGTGATTTTTAAGTCACGCGAAAAAACTGGTACACAGTGCTTTCGGCAAACCACTGTTTCCCATACCAGTGAGCATTGATCGAACTTTTTGGAGGGATCACAGGAACTCTTTCTCAGGTGTGTCCCGGCCTTTAAGATATGGACAGTGAACGATACGATCACGTAATTGAGCTCGGTTGCTCAAAGAAAGAGAAAACAGCCGGGATTATTAAGAGCTAATGGCCCCAGAAAATTTCTTCTGAGCCGTATGGCGGTTAAGTGAGTTAGCATCGCGACCAATGTATACGCTCCTAGACACGTTAGGCAAGGGTCAGAGGGAGAAAGGAGATGACGCAATTGAGTGAAGTTGTTAAGAGTCTAATATGAGCCTTGTAATATGAGCGATAGGTCTAATGGGGTAATGGGCATCTTGCATCGATGCAGGACGCAAAGGCCCAAGTGATTTTTGCAAGTGATATTCAGAGCATTTAAATTATTTTGCACAGAATCAAATAAAGTCCAATCGAATGTTACGAGATTCCACGAATAGGTTCAATGCAACAAAGTTTAATAAGTGACTTCCAAGTTGTCAAAAAATGTATTTAGATTAATCTTGTCGTGGCGAAATATTAAATTCTTTTTCTTCAATAGTTCTGGTCACTTTTGTTTAACTACTTTTTCTAACTTGGTTAATTCTGAACAGTATTTGTCATAAATAGTTTTTTGATTTTCTATCAATTAGCTTGAAAAAATATTAAAAAAGCATACAAAGGCTGGGCAACCTTCTTTCGTAAGTTTCGCTTAAATGCAGCTGGCTCAGTAAATTTGCTTTTATCAAGCTTCCTAAGGGTTCCATAATCCACTCCATGTAGATTTTGCAAGAAATTTACTGCGGGATTCTCTATCTTTGTACTAATGCTCGAACTATTCTATAAAGGGGGCCCGAATGTGAGAAATATCATGGGCTCCAAAAATTTCTCAATTCGATTTAACTCGAAATATGAACAACGTCTTTCTCGATGCAAATTTCAAATATTTCTAGTTTTTTTTCGATAGTCTTCGCACACGATGGTATGATTACTACAATCACAATTGTGATGTACCTGCAGTATTGCCAGTGTTGAATTTATAGCGCGAAATTCAAGTGGATTTTTTAAAAGAAATTGATTTTAATCAATTAAAAAATTTTTTTCTCACTATTTTTCTTTTCTTAGATACTTTCTTGCTTTTTCTGGGGCCCCTGTATAGTCCGAGGTTCGGTCCACCGGCCGGCTCTGAGTAACCCTAACTAATAGACACAGTTTCCAATTTAATAAAAGATTCCTTTTTTATTTTTGCTGCTTGTAAATATACTCCTGTCACTAGTCCCCACTGTATGTAGTTAAACAATTTTAACTCTTTGTCGTTTTCCCAGACTTGTCTCTGAGGATGGTTTTGATGGTATTGTGTTTTAATTAAATCTATATGTCAACTAGATGAGTGTTTTTCTCTCGCTTTAGCATAAAGCCAAAACCCAAAAAAAATAATATAAGACGGTCTAAAAATTTGAATGAAAAAAATTCATATCTGTGTTTTCTTGTTACATATGACATGCGCTACAAAACTTTTTACATAAATTGGCAAGCGTACGAGAATATTTTCAAGTTCATTAGATGAAGTTAACACTCCAACAATTGAGATATGTATATCGCATTGCAATCTAAATGGATGATGACGCAGGTAACTCACCTGATGAACTTGAAAACATTCCTTTTGCTTAGATTGTTTAGAACGGATATTTAAATGTTACTAACCAGAATGTGTTCGTCTATGAATGTTTAGTGTTGATTTTTGTGTAAAACGCTTCAAGCAGATATCACATTGGAAGGGCCTTTCACCAGTATGAGTTCTCATGTGGATCTCTAGATAAGGTTTCCGGCAGAAGGCTGCACTACACTGACTGCACTGGAATGGTTTATGCATGCTCCAATAACCTGGAACAAGTAATAAACAGCGGTCGTTAGAATAAATAAAATATGTGTAAAAATTTTGCGTTAAATAAAACAATAAAAATTTACAGCAAAATTTTAACTACATCCGACAAGAAAGAGTAAATGTAACAAACAACGAAATGTTCACTACTCAATTAAATAAAAATTAACGGAAAATACATTTGAGAAATACAAATACAAAACATGCACAAGTAATTCGTAAAAAATTTGGACCGCTGTTTAAAACTTGGAATGGCAAGGGAACTATTTGTGCAGAAGTTTGTTCTCTGGTACAATTGTTGTAAAGATTTATGAATATACTTTTTCCTCGTATTTGAATATATTTTATTACAGCGCGTTTTAATCCACTTTTTCTTTACGAAATAAAACAATGCACTCGACTATTAAAAGGAATTCACGACTTATATACCATAAAAACTTATACAATTTTAATAATTTAATTTTAGTAACAAGCGATTTATTAAAATTACAAAAAATACATCACATTTAAACAGACAGACAAAAATAGCGATATTCTTACAAGACAAAAAATGTTTTTAGTCCTTTTTCACTTAACGATATATATTTTTTTCAGCGAATATTTCTGGAGCAGTATTTTAAGGACTGATATGAAATGTTTCATAGATGTTTATTTCATATAATGCAGTAATTAAGAAATGGTGATTGCTGAACTCTTAGTAGTTTAGAGTAGGGCTCTGTAACCAAGTACTTGAGTTAGAAGATCCGAGTTTAAGTTAGAAAGTACTGAGTACTTGTATATTCGAGTACTCAGGTGCTTAAAAGCTCGAATACTCAAGTAATGAATGATTTTGCATTAAACTTCGGAGCGTCCGAGCGTGAATATTATTATAGAACGTATAATATACATCCATTATAGAGGACCCAATATAGATCTTTGAGGCACACCACAACTCAACTTAATAAAAGTCTCTGAAAATTGATTGGACCTATACACACACTGAGAACGGCAAATGACATAATTTTTATCAAGATTAATTGCCGAAGGTGAAAAACCAAACCATATTTCCAATTTAGGTAGAAGGATCTGGTGGTCAACAGAATCAAAAGCTTTCGAAAAATCGAAAAATACAAGCACTGTTGCTCGATCAATATCCATATTTAATCTTATATCATCTGCGACAGCAAAGTTGTTAGATTTTCGAAAGGCGGACTGTGTTGGACTGAATGCTTTTCAATAAAATTAACAATTTGTTGATATATTAGATTATCCATAACTTTCGATAAAAACGGTAGGATAGTTATGAGTCTAAACTTCGAAGGTTTATTAGGCTATGACTCCTTAGGTATTGGAATAACCTTAACAACTTTCCATGCAACAGGATATCCAAAGCTTGTCAGAATGAAATTGAAAATACGATGCAAATATGGAAGAATAAGAGGCAATATTAATTTTAGAAATCTTGCATCAATCAAATCAAGACACATAGCTTGTGCTTTAATTGATTGAAGAGCTTCAATTATTTGTTTTTATGGGCCTCACTCCTTCTCCAACGCTGATACAACATATCCTTAGGCTTAGCCACCGTTATCCTTTAAATTTCAGGACTCAGCCACGTATACTGAAAGTCTGTATCTCCTCTGAAGTGGAACGTGTGCATTATATAGACAGTTTATAAGATTATGGAAAACATTCAACTTGTTATCAATTCCATCAACAAAGTATATATCATCGCATGGTAACACACAAAAAGTTAACCTTCATTTTAGGATCTACGATAAAGTAGTCCATGAGTGACGAGGCCATATCACTTATACAAGCAGGAATATCATGAGTATTTTAACTTGTCAGTAAAAGTTTTATATTAAAGTCCCCTTAGACAACTTAAATAAAAAGAACCATTGATATTTCACAGACGAAATATAACAACCAATAAAACTAAACTAATAAGCAATTTACAAATGAACGAAATATGGAAGGAAACAACAAAAAATGAAATAAATTTGAATAAGGAGCAATCAAACTATAAATAAAGTAAAATATTACAAATTTAATTTAATAAGTCTAGACTAATAAATAAATAAGAAAACAAACAATAACAAGGTAAATAAGTTAAAAATATTAATAAATATATAATAACAGAATACCCTATTCAAATATACCAACAAAATTAATAATAATTAGAGAGGATATAATTAATAGGATCAATCAAACAGATCTAAAGACTGCTCCGCCGTTGCAACTTTGACTCCAAAAACGCAATATTTTTCACCGGTATTGCTTCTTGATCACTTCCCAGCAGAAAATTACGTAAAGTATTGCTTCTAGAAATAATTACCGAATTAATGAATATTTCACAGCTTAAAAAATAACCAAAGGAAGATATATTTGATATAATTTGTTCTACAAGCCATTACTACCTGCATTACATTATATCAAATGTAATGCAGAAGTATAATTGAATAGGCCAAATTATGCATTTATCTTTCGAGGTTGAGATCCGATTCTGGATAATCCTTTAGTATCTCATTACTACCTATGACATCCAATGATTAATGTAATTGAATTTGTAATCCGGTTGGTAAGCACTTCCACTTTACCGGAAATGATTACAGAACCAGTTCAGTAATGAGTACATTTCTTGCTGGGCAGTAACACAGCAGGAAATCAGATAAAGTATTCCCCTAGAAGTATTTACCGAAGTATTTACCGAATTGATGAATATTTCATGGGGTTTTTAATCAAAAACAAGGATAGATATTGTTGGCTATATTTTTTTTAGGAATCATTACCATCTGCATTACAATTTTTCAAAAGTAATGCGAAAGTATAATTGGTAAGAGCGGATAATGCATTTTTCTTCTGAAGCCGAAATCTGATTCTGGGTAAGGTGCCGCCTATGACATCCAATGATAAATCTAATTGGATCTGTAATCTAGTTGGTAAGTACCTTCAGAATTCTAGAACTTATTTTATAATGATTACATTTCCTGCTGGGTAGGGCACTCATTTAAAAACACCTTTGCTTTATTTTCAAAGTCAAGATCACGTAACGTGAATGATGTTCCTCCACTTATGTGGAAATAATATTTACTGAGAATAGTCCTCTTCAGAAATTGACTACAATTTCACTATTAGATTTTCACTTCGTTGGTATTATATACTTATCTTTCGAGTGCATTGATTTAAGATCAATGTGTTCTTTTTTAGATTTAATGTATTGCAATCGAATATTTGAAAATTAATAAGCGAAACATTTAAAAGAAATAAATTTATGTGAGGAATCTTAGGAACGAACCCGTATGAATTCGGGAATGCAACGTTAAAGCGCACTTCTGTGTGAAAGTCTTCAAACAGATGGCACACTGGAACGGCCGATCTCCTACCAAATTATGTTTTCATTCAATGACCAAAATAAAATACAAATTTACCTATTTATTACAATGTTTATCTGCACAACGCAAAATACATGGAATATCTAACACAAAAGATATTTTGTCACAAAATACTAACCTGTGTGTATCCGTTTGTGGGTATTCAGGGATGATTTTTGGCTAAACCTTTTCAAACACAAATCGCATTGGAACGGTCGTTCACCAGTATGAGTTCGCATATGAACCTCTAGGTATGGCTTTCGACAAAATGCAGCATCACAAACCTAAAATTTCAATATTCAAAATTGTTTTATTTCAGTTAAATATAATTGTACCGTGCATTGAAAGGGTTTAGTTCCTGAATGTAGTTTCATGTGGACGTAATAACTACTCGCCGAGGATAGCATTTTTCCACAAACCTTACACGCTTGCGGTTTACTTCTAGAGTTACCGGTGGATGAAGTTGTGTTTTGTGTGGAAAGTGCCATTGGTATTCCATTATTTTGGGAGATTTCGGGTTTAGCTCCATCTGATACAGTAGATAGCGGTGTGCTTGATTGCTGTGCCTATGAATTATATAAAATTATTATTTTTTCGTTATTAATTTTTACTTGAAAAGTCTTTTTCATTTTAGCGGGATCGAATATTGCAGTAGAGTCAATGGTATATTGTTCTTATACCCTCTTTAAAGAAATACACAAAATCCAATTATAGATTTTAGTAAATAAAAATACGAGAAAATAATAAAGAAAAGGCCTACAGTTGTGAATATTTTGAAGGCATCTTATACTAATAGAACTTATGCTTGTTTAACTACAGGTATAAAAGTGAATCTTGAATATCAGTTTGAAATTCGGATAACAAGTTGACTGTGGAACCAGGAAAAAAATACGTGTTTCTTAGTGTTTTGGGAAATAGTGAGACATATTACGAATGTGGCACTTTAATGCAAGAATTCAATCCAATCCAACATTTTCATGTGCTTGATGTCTTGGCGAACACAAAGAACAACTAAGCTCCTGTATTAGAAGCCTGCCTTTATAATTTTGATAGTACGATTGCTGATACAAATAGGAAAATGTTAAAAGAAGCGAAAAATGGCAAATGGAGAAAGGAAATCTGAGTTTGACTTTGAAGTAACAAAAGTTTGACTTTTAGCGGCAAATATTGGTGAAGTGGTTCACAAGATATTCCCATAAGCGCGTTTTCAACTCTTTAAGTTTTGGAGGACTGGAACACCTTCTACAGCCCCACCACATACAAAAAATACGTCTTGACTATTTTTCACCAGGATTTACAGCACCCTCACTTTGCCGTACTACTGATTACTGAAGGCGACACAATTTCTGGAAAATTTAGCAATTTCCGTGATACTTTTTCACTATTTGGCATAAGAGAAGGGCGTCTGATTTTTGTCCGCTGGACTGTTTCGTATCAAATGCACTTTAAACTTTGGAAACTCACGGTATAATGAGTGACAAATAATAATTTATTTGTATTTGGTTTGGCTGTTTATTTTTTCAGTCAACTCTATAACATATCAAAATTTCAAAAGAATCGAAGACGGACATTTGGATACCAAATAATTATAGACTACATTAGACTGTGTCCTATGTTGCTTACAAAATTGTTACAAGCTACGACGAGTGAAAAAAATCAGGTCAAATTTTGGGAATATTGAGAACTTGTTATGAATAACAATTTTAAATTAATTAATTGCACAATCGATAATATTAGAGGGGATACTTTGCGGAAGATGTTACCTTTAATTGTCGGAGATGTTGGTATTAACTTGCATTTTTTTGTAGAAACGATAAATAAAACCCAAATTGAATAGTAAACTTAATAATGATTATATTATTTAGATAAAAGCGAACGGAATCATCAAGTGAATTTGAAATAGGAACGCTACCAAATTGCAATATAAGAAATAATGTAAAACAAGCTCCGTATAACTACTTTTTAATAACTGTAATGTAACTTCCACCTCGTTCCGGTTAAATATTTTATAAATTTCATTTAGTGCACCAATTTTTCATTTTGCTTAACTAAACAAAGTGGAATAATTACTTTTAGGTATGAACTCGTCTCTGTCTACAGGTAACCATCTTATGTTAAAACAATTCTTAAAATATTTTACCGCTTTCAGGAGGTATACAATGGTATTTTCCACCATGCACTTTTGCAACAAGAAATTTTCCTGATTTGACATTTCCTAATGCACATCGGAATACCTACTTTCTCCGTGGAGTGAATGTTTTGCTTAAGAGAAAATCGGCGCACACGCACTGAGTATTGTTTTTGTACCCAAAAGGAAAAGCTCATAGTTAATCTGAAACAAGAGGTTCTCCGGGGATTGCCAGGTTCTTTACCCGTGTGTTTTATTGGATGGGTTTGATAGAAAAGTTAATGTGGCCTGCATTGGTTTCGGTTGTACTCTTCGATAATTCAAGTATCATCCTTCCCTTAAATTAAATAAGAAAGCAAAAAAATGTGTGCAGGGTGATTCATAATATGGGTCATGTGGGTCCATTTTTCTCTCCGATGATATGAAAAATGAAAAAAGCAGAAACTGTGTCCATAAATGAATCGCGCAGATGCTCAACTCTTTCAGTTCATTCAAGTAAGGTTTCAGCACAGAGTACAGAACAAGTCAGAAGTCCCATTAAGAACAACAAAATGTTCAGACATTATTATATTCACAATTTTGTGATAAATCAAATCTGACCGTGAGTTAGACAGATCCAAAACCAAGCATCCGATTACCAGACTGTGAAGCAGTTGGTGGCGGTGGGCAACACACATGTTCTTTGCTGTTGTTGTTGCCAAACGACAGACTAATGTACATGATGCAATTTGACAAAAGACTTCTGATTTGGCCTCTATTCTGTGCTTTTAAGTTTTCAAATTTTAAATTTAAAAAATTCTGGGCGCTTTTAACGAAATTATTTTGGAACATTGATACCTAGATGTATAAAAAAAAAGACACAAAATTTGTAAATACTATTAAATTACACGATATTCTTCGTAGATACTGCATACCGTAAAGTTCGTGTAATAAATCGAATAAATTCGTTGGGGTGTTTGGACACATCTCCAAAATTTTTTATCTACGATCTTGCCGAGGAGCAAAGATTGTGGTTTGGATATTTCTGGTGCTTGTCAGGATACCTCCCTTTACATATGGCACGGAAGCCTAAGATCTAACAAAGCAACAAAACAGAAAGCTTATGATCTCAAACAGAAATGGTGGCATCTACTATGGAGCATGCCGATCAAACTTCTATTCCCAGAACTGTAAGGACTTGATATTGTTGGAACAGACTTTAAAATAAAACACAGGCATCTATTAATGTGATTAAAGGTAATGTAGTAGGGACGGTAATTTTTCAAAGGGCATTTCTTCAAAATATTTAA